>JAUJYV010000052.1:0-145594 GCA_033995625.1 Ophyiulus pilosus
CATATTCTGGGCAGCCGCCTAATCGGGCCAAAACGCCTCCGTCCGGATGTGTCCAGATTAAGCGGAATCTACTGTATTTAAGGCTATATAAGGACGATTACGACTTCTGACCACGTGGACTGCTAAATCCAACCAGAACTCGGGTGTCATATCAAGTTTTTTTGGTACTGGACTACAGCACAGGATTACTTACGTTACCCTACCAACCGTTGACCTTTGCTTCGGCGTGATTTACCACGTAGAAAAAAAAATGACTGTTACTAAGATGATATCTGTAAAAAAAAATCCTTTCCTTTCACGGACAACCTCGCTGAATAAAATTACATGCTCTGGGGTCAAAAGCGATGGCCTGTCCACACAAATAATCGCTTGGCACATACAATCGGGCAGGACATTAATGTGGATAAGAACTAGGAATTACAGCTATTCAAAAGACATATCCAAGAATCAAAGTATTCAAGATTTGATAAATCCTCTTTTTTATGAAGCTTATGGGGTTCATTTGAACTTCAATGAAAAAAATGAAATAACAAATAAGATTGTCAACAAGACGGCAAGAATGTTTGGACACTTCCAAACTACAGTTCCATTCTAGTTCATTGTAACTAATAATTAGTAATGGAATATTTCCGGATTGGCCGAATACCAATGCGTGCCTTTTAAGTTCATCGCATATACAAGGTGTCCATTTCTAGTTTGAGACGTGTATATTTGCACAATGATTTTAAAGTTGTATTAATAAACTTTCTAAATGTAAATACATCCCCTTTTAATGATAAAAAAGTCCAGCTTAAGCAGTAATAAAGACGGTTTGCTGTTGACATGCATTGTCAAATTACATTATCACTATAAACAATAGCTTCCGGTTAGAATACAATTGTATAATGCCTCTCTAGGGCTCAATCAACTTTCCTGACCAGGGACAGCAAAAGTAAAATTCAATCACAAATGTAGATATATTTTTAGCTTAACGACCAATCCCAAATAATACATGCAATATATTAATGGTTAATGATTTTTGGATAATCGAATTGAGCAACATGGATACTTTTCTTTTATACATTTATGGTTTGCCAGAACACCACAGCATGTGATTCTCACGTGTTACTGTCAAAAGATAAATCAATGGGAGGCGCCACTGAGGAACACTATTCAATCACTACATTTCAAAGATCAGATAGAGATAGGTCGTTGAAATTAAATTGTTTACAATGATCGCTAACTTGTACAATGTTAACTCAATTAATCGGTATACTGTCATCCTTGTACAACATATTTAAGAAAGTGGTTGTCGATTAAAAATGCATTCAGTGCATCTGAAAAGCTCCATAGCATCCTGCTGGATGGCTATGAACTCAAACTAACTAAATGACGTTATGTAAACATCTCAATTTGTAAACTGATACTGACTGTGACATCACGATTGCCAATTCCGCAAATATTTATGGCGTCATGGTCGAGTGTCAAAGAACCCTTTGAAAACATGCTAGAAATCCAAGAAGAAAAATGCATTCTCGACTTACCCATGACTGGGGTGATGAAAGGTGTGCATACGAGAAGGATCCCAAACATATCGTCCTTCATGGGTCCGTTGATCTACTGGAATCGGTGGGTGAAAGGCCGCAAAGGCGCTTGGAAATTGCAGAGGAATACCTAGAAGCACGAAATAAACACTCGTGAGACTAGAAGAAAAAACTTTGAAGAAAACATTACATGATATTTTGAAAATGCCAAAGCCGCCATATTTCCAAATTAAACTTTCTTAATCTCCTCGTTAACCCCTTCACACACTTTGTCCCCATTTTGCTCTTCGTGAATCGCACTTTTTGGCAAGGACTACACTAAGAAAACTGGCAAAACCAGTCGGATAAAATACGCACATTTTTCAGCGTACATTCTCCTCGTCTGACCATGGCACTTGCACTACATCCTTTTTCTGTCCCGGACGCGCGAAGAATATAGCCCGTACAGAACTTTCATGTTTGCCTTCTGAAAGTAAGTATACTACGAGGAGGAGGAGAAGGAAGGATCAGCGAACTTGAAATTTAGGCACTGCCGCACTTGGTCGTCGTAACAGCGGCATAACGAGTAGAGTGGACGAGCGCACTACATATCCAACAACTGTCCGTCTGGCAGAGCGTCCAAGGAATGCGGCGAGTGGACTATAGGGGGCAGGAAGAGCTAATAACATTGGCGAGGGTGGTACCGTAAGTATAAAAAGAAGGATGCCGATCGAGGACTCCAGTGACCAATATTCAAGAAAAAAAATATTGTCCCTCTAGGGCCACTTTACAGCTGTGGTTCTGTTCAACATCTTAGCTTTATGGTACATTCTTTTACCCCAAACAGCACTTGCTCGTCCATCAAACTTCAGCACCCCTCCCTCCTCTTTACTCTCCCTTTTTTACATCTTTTTTTCCCTCCTTCTTTCCATCCACTCTGCTCCTTTCCTGCAAGTTGCATCAAAAATTTGGTCAACCCACATTCCCACAATGATAATACCCCGCGCTACAAGCCTGTTTTTTTCCACACGATGTCAATGTGCAAATTGTAAATCGCGCCTGGCATAAATGAAGCTGAACACAAAGGCAGGCCAGGAGGCATTCCGGCACCCCATCCATCAAAATGCGGGATCACAAGGGCCAAAATGGGTAGCCGTGGCGGGCACAATGGGCCTCCGTACTTCCAGGTCGCTTCGAGTGCCCCCCTAAACCCTCCGTGCAGGGCTTTGTGGGACCATGACCAAATTGTTGTTGTTATTAGCAACGCCCATTGAAACCCGCGTGTAATTAAGATTTTAAAGGTGACGCACCTTCCCATATACATCTGTCATTACAGAACCAGCACACTTTAATAAATGGGGTGTACCCTGTATACCGTGGAACATGGAGAGGAATGGGGACATAACCCTCTGGGTTGGTTTTTTTTTCCAGGGGGGGAAGATTGAATACAGTAACATACAAGCGGAGGGTTAATTATAAACATATTTGTTGACCTCTGGTTCAACCGACTACTAAACTGCAATTTGTTTAAAAAAGTGTACTCTTTACAACAGTATATCGCTACGTGTACTAGCACGTGTTATAATAAGAGTATACAAAGCATATCCAACGTTTAATGTAAATGTAACTAAATCACCCACTGTATTTAAACTAACGTTTAATTTGTAAACATTCCTTTTACTTTTAATGGATATTTTTAAATAAAGTTTATATAGCAATTGTTTCAACACTTTTTTCGAATCAAGTCCATACTTGATTCTTTAAAAAACATTCAATGCAGCGACATAACTTTGGCCCTGAGTTGGGTTAGTTACACTTGGATCCCAAAGTCCCTTAAAGAATAGTATGTATGAAAGGGCGCCATCTACCTGCATTTAAGGGCAACGCATTATGTTTCAAGGATTGGCCATTGCTTAAAAATCATACACAAAAAACAGCATCACGGTTAATGTGCTAAACAGATTTATGCACCCCTCCAGTTGTCAGGTCAAAGTTGGCCCTCGCATTAATACAGTGAGTCCAATTTTGACCTTCACCAATTCGCATTAATGCTGAGCAAAGCGACATGTACATAAATGAATTGGAGACTTGTTTTGATGTTACTCTTGAAACCATAAATAACGGATTCTTAATACGGAGTGTCATGTGAATTTCCCATAAAACGAAGTTTGGTTCTATTTCTGAAGACCAGATGTTTATACAAAATGTTTATGTTTGTAGACCGCATTTTTGCCGATGACACTCTTTCCGTAACTATTAACAGATTGAGATTTTTATAAACTGCATAAACAACTGAATTAATAGAACAACTGTTAAAAAAATATTTGAAAACCAACAACAGCTGTTTCAGTTTCGGTGCTGTTGGGATATTAGTTCTCATCCAACGTTTTTTTATTAATATATCAAAAGTAACATTTGCTTCATGTACAGAACTCCGTAGACTCTTTAAGGAAACCCTCAAGTCAACGTAGTCCTATTTGGGACATGTTGAAGATAGCAAATTCGTATTTTATATGCAATTAGCTGTTATGTTATCTATGCTATTGGGCTTTTAGTTATTATATAACGTTTTTCTATTAATGTAATATAAAAAATAACATTTGTCTCATGACGTACACTTTCAAAGTAAAACCTTGAGTTTACGGAGCTCCCTTAGGGACGTATTGAACATATTAAAATTTATATTCGGTTTTCAATTATTTCTTATGTCATCAAAGTCGAGATTCGATTATGGGAACACAAGTGCAAATGTCGACAATCGATGGAATAAGCTATTAATTCCTCAAAAGCATTTGCCGGCGAAATAAGAGTAGACTGTCAACATTCTTGGAGTGTTTACCGAAAGGATTGGGTTAACAGTTTCTAAATTGCTGATGTATGGACGACAACGACCCTTAACATGCCAGTGTCAGAATTACGTCATTGAAGTTCCCATCAGCAAACAGTAATAAACGCACCTTTCTCAGCACTTGAAGGGGAAGGAAATGGCTTTTCGTTGTTTGGTATTAATTACCAATTTGCACGATAGGAATAAAGTCCGCATGACGTCACCTGCAGACCTAGACCTTCTTTTTTTTCTCCGTATTTTTTTGAGGCCGCAACGTGGCATAAATGTAATCATGATGGGGGTTGAATGAGTTATTTAGTCTGTACTTTTTACCTGTTGTGCCATCTTATCTCTGGCGAATCGTGCAGGTAGGGTTCCCCCTTTTTGGAGAGGGTGGGGGGGTTAAGAGACTGGGAAAAATGCATATACCTGCTCAGCAGGTCCGATAAGATCGGAGGATAAAAGCGTTGCTTGGGAGTCCCGAAACTAATTGTGTGTGTGCAGGGCTAACATTTTATATATTCCCTATCATTAGAGCAGTGACGGCTGAGGTTCACCTATCAATTTAACGATGAAATAACAGTCTCATGGGCGATGGATGAAGCCATTTGAAATGTCTTCTAGCTGCCCCACCACCTCTCGGCTTACATATGATTTAGGTTGGTGTAATTTCTAAACAAAAACACATAGGTGAGACTATATACTCGCACCTGTATTAAAGCACAGCCTACCTTCCACACGTAACATTCTGCGGGGAAATTCATTTCAGAGGGAGGAAAAAAAGCACTCACAAATGACACCCTCCAAGATACGGTAATAAGCTGCTAAAAATGCTGAAGAAGAAAAAAAAACTATCTACTAGAAGTTTTGATAGAATTATCCTCTTGCAACAAATCAGATAAAAATCAAGATTTGTATAATTCTTGCCCCCTCTGGGAGGTTTGGTGTTCGCCACCGTGTCTGGATGATGAATTAATTACAAAAAATAATCTTATGTGTAAAAGAAATGAAATCCACGCACATATCAAAGGTATGCCTCGCATGCACGTGTAATTAAAGCACAGCTATGCGTGAAGGGACCCGGCCCACTTGTTAATTATTAAAACACATGTGCATCGCCTATAGGGCATTGTCAAAAAGTTTTTACCCCTTGACCTTGATATCCTTGGATTTACACGCGGTGAAATTGCGTTTTAGAGAAACGAAATGGTTCTCCCGCCCATGAAAAAAAAAACCGAGACGTTACATCGGCGAATTTTGCTAATAAATACGTGGCAGTCTGGACAGAGTAAGGGTCTTGCAGACAATCTTTGAAACACTAACAGCCTTAAAAACTGGATATTACCATAGGAATTCTTTCCCCAAACAAAAACTAAAAGTTGCCAGGCTGAATAAGGTTAACTGTGCCATCACGTTTTAATCGACCAATTGCCATAAAATAGCTTTAGTTCCAATTTAAGCAAATTGTATGTTGGTATCTCTGTGATAAAAAGTTATTTCTCACTAAAATACTTTTGCAACATGCATAAGAAGAAGAGATTTGTGATAATTTAGCAATTATTTCATATCAACACCCTCCTGATGGCGCATGAGCTATTAGCATTGCCCTTCGAACAGTGTTTCAACATGGCCGCGTCCTTTTACCCCAAAAGCGTTCATTTTTGGCCTATAGATACCAAAAGAAATGCAACAATGCAAGGTGTCTTTCTGGAATGTTTGAAGTGCATCGCTAAGATAAGCATTAATTCAAATGAAATTTCTGAAATGAATCAAAATGGAGTTGCTGAAATGAATCAAATGCTTATTAATGAAAAATAACTCCAGAAAGGTAATTTCAGCTAGGTAAGCATGCAATCATTGTCAATCAATGACTTATTTCAGCCCTCTCACAAACCACCATTAGAGGGCAAAGGGTAGCACATTAAAGAGGCAACAACTGCAAAGTGGTTGTCAACCGGACATGACAGTGGCCTGGCATGGCAGAGGGACTGACTGACTACACCAGACCAGGAGGCTGACTCTGGCTCCACCACGTGTAATTTCCTGTCGTTTCCGATTGCCCAAAGTGGTCTGTACGGTCGGATGGTGTTTGGGTCATCATAACTCACTCGGAAAAGTGAAGTGGAAATTGATGAGGGTTGCGATGGCAGCTCGAGCGAATCAAAGCGTGGCGAATGGCCAGCCACCATTACATGCAGCCTCAAAAACCAGAATTTTGACGGAAAAAAAATATTAATCAAAAATTATGCGTGGCACCTAGCCCCCGTTTATCTAACAGGGACCCCTCTGGTGGAGAAACGCGAAACTCGCGCTATCGACAGCACATCTACCCTCGTCCATGGTGTCAGACACGAAACACTTTTTGGGGAAAAAACGACCATTCTCACACCAATTATAGGTCCTGCACATGCAGCGGTGAGTGGCATGGGGGATCAATGGGAGAAAGTTAGTTATGGTTTTAAGTTGCCACTGATTATTCAAAAAAGTGATTTTGTTGGCGGCTGAAGATAAAAATGGAGTCGCATCCAAGACACCGTTGGCAACAAAAGCTCCAGGGCGCCTGATAAGGACCTGTTCCCAGGCATTGTCACTTAAGTCTAGGGGTCCGTTTTTATCATTTGACGAAATACAGTGGCAAGATTTTAAGTGAAACCGCTAAGTTTTCACCCAAAGTGTGATTCTGGCTGTTTCAAGCCAGACTTTGCGGCGAAACCTGCAGAGTTTTGGAAACGTATGATGTTCCAGATAAAATTAAGAATGATTTAACACACTTGGTTATATGGAGCATTTCGTTTTACTTGTGGCTTGGAAGTTTATTTCTTTGAATATAATATCAGGAGAATTGAAAAATGATCAATAGCAATTCTTTATCACTCTTGGCAAGCTTCAATTTTCATAGATCTTTTAGAGAAAACTCTTCAAAGAGATATGGAAAGAACTTGAACTTTGAACCTGAGGCATACATGTATATTATTGACAGTTTGTGGCGACAATGAACTATATTAGCTGAGACGAAATACTATATGCAGGTCCTCGTTTCCTTTTTTTAAAGATTCGCCCAAAATCACATTAGCATAACCGGCGGACTTTGGAGAACCTAGTTGAATTAGCCACCCACTCACCTGTTTGATGAGTACGCTGATAATGAAGATGAAACCATGGTACAAATAGAGGATAGCCATAGCTAGCATAATGAAGCTGGTGGTACCTGCACGTGGGCTCTGTCACCCTGGGGGCAAGGAAAGTCAATGAAAACTTGAAATGCTTCAAAACGCATTTCAATTTCTGAGACAAATAAACCTGTTGAGCCACATAACAGAATAAAAGAATGTTTCATCCCATAAATCAGCCCATATGAGTGCGATAAAATTACATAGTTGGCCAGCGAAGGCGGGCCCGCATACATCCGAGACCTTTTGAATATTCAATGAACTTGATTTTTATGTTTTCCACTCACTCATATCATGTACGTGCTGTAATAGACTGCATGGCATCGTTTTAAAACGGTGCAAAAAAAAGAGTTAAAGATAGAAATCGTTGCGCAATTTGACGTTTGAATTAATCAGTTATATAAACAACCTTGTTCATGAAGTTGGACGTTAAGGAGAGAGTATTTGCTCCTATGGATGAGCAATTGGGATGACTGCTTCAACTGATACATGTACACATAATTATGCAAAATAAAATTTAATGCGAGAGTTTAGAAACTATACCAAGATTTTTTTCTTCAAAGCTTCATCAACATCATAATTTATACAATGATGACTTAATAGCAACATGCAACGTTCCCATTCTTGCAACACCATCTTATTAAGTAGATTTATTTACATGTTCCTATACTTATATTTGGAATAAACATGCCAGAACTTGGCAGTAGGCGTTAATCAGATAAACTACACGCATTGTCATCATGGGTGCATTTAATAAGAATCCATTAATACTGCCTATCATCCTTCGTTGCATATTAGTTATTTAGAAAGATTAAGGCAAACTACACAATTTAAAAAATATGATGTTTATGTTAAGTGTAGAAGATTCGTGTATAAGTTACGTTAATGGAGCATAATGCAATATAATGTACACATGGTTATGACTTCACCTATTAAAATATACCATATGATTCATAATTCCAGTTCAGGCTGTTTATTTATTTTTTTATTAAATTTCTTTTAGACAAATGTAAACACATGTTGGATGGTTAAGAAGGGTGTGGGCAACTACTAATACATTTTTATATATTAGATATATGTAGGTCCCTGAAATTGTAACGTTTTTATTATTAACGTTATGGCAGTGGTTCCAACTAGCGAAATTAAAAGTGGCATTTCATGAGCACCCAACATCAAAAAGTTTTAAAATCGGACTATGAACAAAAGAGTTATCACAAAAAAAGGTTTTGTGCGACCCCTTACAAAAAGCTTGCCTGGAAGAGTATTTTATGTTGTGGCCATACACAAAAGCCATGCAGGAAAGCATATCTGCTACATTTGACAATAGGGAGAAGCTTATTGTAAGGGGTTGCACACAGCTTTTGGTCGTAATTAATTGCATTAGCATGTGTCCCACAACCTTCTTAACACATCCAACATGTTTTTACATTTGCATAAATGCAACTTTTAAAAATGAACAGCCTGCACTGTAATTATGAATCCCCGGTATATAACCTACCAATAAGGTGCATTAGCACAACATTAATCAAACATCAGAAAACTGGATCATTAAGTTAATCACGAATTCGTAGAAAAAATATGTCTCAAGACATTATCTTTCAAGATGCTGCTTTGTTTTAAAATGTAATATCAATTTTCCTCACTTTTTGGAAATATGAAAAAACATTGATATGAGTTGAGTAAACTCAAAAAATGGGCAGAAAAATACTCGTAAACAGGTTTTAAATTCGTCGACTAATAGTTCCTATGAGCGTGACGAAGTAGATCACGACTTGAGAAAACATCCTTGGGATAAAACATATAGGAAGACGTTTACTTAAAGGTTTTATACACATGCAGTCGTGTTTTAAGTCGTAACATTTGATAAATCAAACGATGGGAAAAATAATGGCATAGTTCATGACCCTTAATGGTTGGATAATGTTAAGCCTCCACGATCCGGGAACATTGTTAAAGTAAACGGTTTTGACAAAAACATCAAATCCTTATCGTGTAATCAAACGCGAATTTAAAATCCAAATTTTAGTTCATAAAACTCACCTTCTTGTGATTCATTATGATATCGTGAATATGCATGCATGTATAGAGAAATTTATGAAAAGTGTGAGGGTGGCATATACATATGTTTCTTCGGTTATATCTGTTCGTAAATGTTCAATCAGAACGATGCAAAAAAAAAATGGCGGATTGAAACCTTTTTAAAAAAATTAGACTCATAGATGTCAACTGTCAAAAATAAATAAAAATAAAACGAATTTATTTTAAGTGCCAAATGGCAAAGTCTGCTCATTCGTGTTATAGTTCAACAGCCGAAGTCAGACAAATTATTTTTTTTATTTGAAATGTTATTAGTAGCCCGACATGTTGGGAGTTATTATTCGATGGGCTACTAAGGGGACAACATCACCGCCCCTAAACTGATTGAACCAGTCGCTGTCATGGGGCATTCCCCCAATTCGTCTGGGCATTCATCCATACCAGAGAGAGGGTATATTTGATTATATTACTAACGCAATTTTATGCATTTTATATGGCCGTTACATATCGGTCACAACCAAACGCCGATCACTACAATTGTCGATTAAAGACCTCAACCATTCATAGTGGACACTTAGCAACATCAACTGACCTTATTGCATCAATAAAGCTGTGGTTGTCAACTCAAGTGAAAGCAAAATCAAGATTGTTTTGATTAATCCAATCACAACAAACCATGACAATAATTTGGCAAGTCAGTCTTTATTCTGCATTTAACAGGAATTAAATCCGGCTAATTACAGTATAACTAGACTTTAAAAAGTCAAATAGCCAGTCAGGTTTAGTCTTGTAAAATTCGGAAATTTGATGTGCACATCAGCTGAAATCCATGTGAACTGTTACATTTCGTGTTTACATATACAGTATAAACCATGTGGTTTGTTCTCACGGCTTTCATCTCTCTTTTAATGCACTCCATCAACATGATTTCCGAAAGCTCATATACAGTATTTCACTATTAAGATTTATGTTTAATGGCCATTAACTGTAAGTTTATCATCAACAGTGTTAATTGACATATAGAGCCATACCTTAACCGTAATTCATATTTAAAAATTGCTGTGCATATAGATACAAAACACTCAACTTTTCCTTATAACATACGGCGCAATATATAGTTAATATGCGATTTGCATTTGACCACCTCACCATCACCTTCAGATGTGGGGTGGACACCCTGTACACCAAAGAATGCCTTGTTTTTTAATGTCTGTGAAGCGTGTAATTCCAAGAATGACATGAAAATCTTTTCCAAAAACTGATCCTGAAGCTCATTAAAACGCAAAGGTGAGCACAAGGGAACCGACTCCCCGGCTTCGTTTGTTCACTCTAACAAACTCATCACATTTTTTACATGTTTTTAATCCTAGCTGATAATGATTTTCACCTCCCCTTAATTTTTCTCATCCTCCCTTTAATAATTCCCCCGGTCCCATTTATCTCGCTCGTCCTTCGCATTAAAAATGCCCAAGGGTAAATATTAGGCGTGGGGGTGGGGGCAAGGTGAGTGGGGGGTAGGGGCTTAAGGTGAATAACCCCTTCGCCGCGATACCTTTTAAGAAAAGGTGCTACACGATATAATAATAACAACAACAATAACAACTCACTCAAGAATGAACAAAAATCATTAGGCCTAGCGAGAAATTCGTTTAAACTTTTGCTTTTCAATTGCAAAACTTTTCAGTAGACGAACATTTTAAGAAATAAAGAGTATTTGATTCTCTATAAAATTCCATTTCATTCAACTGTTACTTCTCTTCAGCATAATACTAGGATACCACCAAATGTTTCATTAGTGATATTGATAATGTAAACAATTCCAGTAGAAGAACTGGGGCAGGATGGAAGAAATACATAATCATATGGAGTGATATTTGGAGAAAATTTACATAAACCAGTTGCAATGTGTCAATTTCAAGTTTTGTTTCTTTGAATTGCCGCTAGATGGCGTATATGGACTCCATGGTCCCTCTTGGTGGTGGACTACTGCATGGACATGTTTTACAGTTTTTCAAAATGACCTATTTTACCTGTTACTCCAAAGGTGTCCATCTTAGAAAAACAAAGCTAAAAATGTGAACACTTGAGACCGATGTGTCTTGAGAATACTCATGAGTCTCAGCAGCTACCTGACATCATGTGGGTAACCTCTCAAAGTACACACATCCACCCAGGGTACCTGAAGGGTTGTTATCTGCTGAGAACGAGGGAGCCCCCATCAGCAAGGACGTAATCCCACTTTTAATTTAGATCTACATTCCATGTTCTCGGGTAAAGGGGGGTTTATCACCCGGCTCAGGAGTGTTGGGAATTATGAGCAACAACACAATGGAAGATTGCAATTTTGAAAAGTGGGAGCCACGAAGGAAAATCTCGAGGTGGCTCGTTAAGCCGGGTGTCTGCTTATGGAGGTGCTCGTGACAAGGGCATTATTTAGATGCTGGCCTCTGTGTTTTTTTTGGCCTCGTCTTTCTTGCGGAATGTGACAGTGCACCGTGAGGGGCCGCCAATCAGGGGCTGGGTTAAGACGAGGACGGACATACTGTTGTTGACCAAAGTGGATGGGGGAGCAGAAATAATAATAAAAAAAACACAGTCACTGCCTTTTGCACCACACCAACGGTTTTTTCTTCACCGCCAGAACCCACTTCAGAGTGCAGGGACCCAAAAATAAAAGATGGTTTCATAAATCAGGGATCACCCATAAATAATGTCGTTCCAAAGTCACGCATGTTATTTCTTTCCCCCATATGATCCCCCATCCCTTATTTTTTTCATGGGACGGACCGTAAGGGCACACGTATTCCCCACGCCCTAATTTTTCGCTTTTTTTATATCTCCTCACCCCTGACTAATGTAATTTGTCACGCGTTGCATTGCACATGCGCGGGATGTTCCGTATATTTACGAGAATCTCGAGTGTCATCATCAAAAAATCAATTCTGGATGGGTACAAAAAAAATGCGCGTTATTTGAGGTACAGGGTTCAATGGGGGTCTTACAATGGTACACTATATATACCAGCGATCAAAGAGGGGCTTGATGGTGGGTTACCATGTCAGTCTGTCATCTTCGCCTGGTCCAAATATACCCAAGTCCTGGACAGGTCATGCAAGATGGCTTGATTTCATGCGGGTCACGTGGCGCCATAGTCTCGTGTCAATATATTACATGTACATCCGTGCAATTTGGGTGAAGCAGGAGTACTCAAAAGTAATAATATGCAGATGACGTTGACAATTAAACACCATGGGCATGTGTTCAGTGAAGTTTATCCACAAAATACCTCTGGCTGCAGACGAAGATTTTCTGAACTGTCCCTTTGAACGAGCATTCAGTAGTTATTAATTGTCATTAAAAGCAATCTAAGATATAATTGTAATGATTTATGCAGAAGCATTAATTGCTGGTTATGCTGATTTCACTAGTTATTCGGGTAGAAAAGCAGGCTTAATGCGCATTAAGAAATAAAGTGTTCATTAAACGTGATTTACCCTCTCCAAATAACGTATAATGAACTTTCATGCAACTGAGCAAGCATCAGCAGTAATGTAAAAATTAATTAAAATTTCTGACATTTTACAACATCCACAACAACAACGTGCAAGCAGTAAAAGCCATTAAAATACCTTTTATGACATGTTTTAAAGAATTTCTGGAATCGCTATTGAAGCGCAATCCCACTAATTCCTACAATTAATTCGCAAAAAAATTGGATAGTACATTTTTAAAAAAATGAAGAACTGAACAATATATATATGTATTTTAAATCAACAATAAAAACTGAAATCTTGAACTTACGACAAAGGATACCATTTGAAAAATAAGTAACACATATAATAGAAAAGCAAGGTCACACGGTGTTTGTCGTGACATAATTTTAAAAATTATAGGAAAAAATATCCTTTTTTCATTGCAAAGAAATTTTGGTTATTACAAGTAGAAAAACTTTTTTTTTGTTACAGAACTTGTCTCTTATGTTTCTTGGCATGGGTTCCACATAACTGTTTTGCAAGATTAAAAGTGTAAGGGGGAGCCGGATCATTTTGATTTAGTAGCCAGTGCGTCACATTCATTACATCTCCATCGGCCATTAATATTAATTCAATTCAGCTTCTTTATGACAAGTGCGTCCATAATAAATGACCAAGGAGGTAGCCGCTACCTTGTCCCAACACCGTTCGTCCATCAGGGGTCCGAGATTAACAGAGATTTGTGTCCTGCACTCAACACGTGCATGCATCAGGTGCACATAAAACAAGTCGGGTATTTTTAATTTCAAATTTTCTCCCTTAACTTTGCTCTGAAATTCCCCTCGATGAACATGCCCTAAGGTACAGATCTGAACTGTGCTCACAGCTTCAACTTATTAAGGCAGGAATGTTAAACCAAAACACAAGTTTTTTCTCGTAAATCTACAGCAACTATAATTCCTTGTTTGGTTCTGACCCCAGTGATGTCATACCCATAGATCTGATAAGTATAGTATATCTAACAACTGATTCATGGCGATCAATACACCTTGTACTCAAAATCTTTGGAAACACATCAATTAACAAGAACACAAGTTCCAACAAACAAAACTGTAAAATACTGAAAAAGTTATTGCTGTTTGGTTATAGATTCCAAGAAAGGTACTAAATCTTGAGGAGTTGTTCTGTAGGTGTGTCAGGCTGTCTGTTTTCGCCACAATATCATAAAGTAAGAGTACATTCTCAGGATATGGAAATTCAATCCTACAGAATGGCAGAGTAAACCCAGCTGTAGTCATATCATGAATGCAGAAACAAAGTGCGGAAGCAGGCCAACATTTGCAAATTTAGATTTGGCACTAATATTTTAAAACGCTTTATATTTAAGTGAAAAAGGGTAAACAATGGGGCCTGCAGTCAATGACCACTTGGGAGAAATTTTCCAACTTTTATTGTCGCCATTTATGAGTATTTTGACCCGCAGCGAGTTAACGCCACCAGTCGGCGCTCGTGTCTAGCATCTGAAGATAAAAGGTCCATTATAAAGACTAAGCAACTAATCAAATTGAGTACAAAATAAATAATACTCAATGTTGAATCAAGCCTTAATGACAGATTATAAACAACATTCCACACTGGTCATTAAATTTAACGAAAGAGGTTCTAATTTTTAAAATCCCGTATATTTACCACCACGAATTCCGTAAGATGGCGCGTGCTGCCATTGTAAGTCATCAGCAAAGTTTTTTATGTTTAATTAACTTCTCATACTGCAACTTACAGGCACATTTCAGGTCAGACAAATTGCAATATCAAAGTTAAATGAAGGAGGAATGTCTAATATATCATATAAATTTCCGTTCATTACATACTACAAGGCATTAAACGTCTTAATTAAACAACAGACGTTGTCTATATCGAAATTGAAACCATATGCCGCTGTATGTTTTTGGCGCCCCACAAGGATGCATCACGTTCATGCCAATGGGTCATGATGTTCCTCAGGCCTGCCATCTGTTGTTGGTGGATGTAGTTGTTTGGGGCGGTAGGACGTATGTCTGTCACTGATAATCGCTGGTACCTACTTAGACCTGTTCAAATTTGGATATGTTAACAGTCGGTTGTCATTGAATTGAACTAGCAATGGGAAGACGATTATAGCGGACTCCCATATAGCACACCTGTCTCACTCCTGTAGGTCCCACATTCCCACTCGTAGGGCTATCAGCACCACCAATTCGCATCAAAGCTACAGTTCTCTCCCACACACAAATAACGCTTCTAAAAAACACACATTCAGCAACAGCCAAGAACGACGTCTCGTCTTTTTATTTTTTAGGGAGCATGCATTCGTGATAAGAAATTGGTTCTTCCATTGACCTCTTCCTCATCATCATGTAAAATGTAGCAAAGGTTAAACGAGGTCGGTCAATGAATGACAGCCCCTGTGTGCTGTAATAAATACGCGTTTTTATTGGACGGATACATCGAGAAGGACTGAATGCTCCCCTATATTCCAGCAATGGCACCCATGTGGTTTCCTGTTTTAAATGGTAAAAATGCAAAAAAGGGGGAGGGGTAATGAACAAGTGTCACATTCTATATGTATATTCTGCATATAGATAAATCTCATTTAATAAATTTAAGAACATAAAAGTTCTTCACTGTCAATATTTCCCTCTAAGGTCAAATTTGAATTTTCAGTTTATATCGGTTAATATAATTTATATTGGCAAAACTATGATGTAATTAAAACGAAAAAAAATACAAAGGCACACCTGTGGCAGTAGTAGACAGACAAACTGTCTATACTGCTCTTTGGAATACGTCGTGGTTGTTATCTAAAGCTATAATGACTGCCTTATTCGTTTGCTAAAATGCCAAACTATACTTTTTATGTAAAGCTCCTGCAGGTTTGAGTCTTTCTTATAGCATGATGGATGCTTTTTGATGAAGGAAAATTACTTAGCAAGATCCCCATGACCTCCACCCAAACTATTCAATCATATTGCACAATGCAATTTTCTCTTCGGACCTTGTGTGGGCCAGTGTTGTGAGGTGACACTCTTCACACGCCTTCAAGATTTCATTTGAACGCGTTTTATGTGCAAATCCGGTCATATTTCCCATACATAACAAGCGCTTGAAGCACACTTTAAGCCATGTAGAAACGTTATTTCAAACAGGTAGTATAAAACTGGTGTTGTACACATATAATGTGAATGACTGATAAGCCTTCTGATCCAACCATAATGCAGCAAGGCAGGACAAGTTTTTGATAATCGTTAATGGTAATGTTAAATCCTGATCACCTTCTGATGGTAATGGGTTAACTCCAGTCTCCAACCAGGTTATATCACTGTTATAAACCGACGATCAAGGCACTATCGGTCCATGTGACCTGCCAACAATCAACTGGTTTATCAGACATTAGTCAGAACTTTGCTATAAGAGTATGAAAATGAAGCATGACTTACCGAAGTGGGGCTCCATGAGCCCGTTCCTGGGATCCAGGGGGTAGCAGGGGGCCCCGTAGTAAGGCCCCTTCAGGTGAGCTGAATGGTGGCAGGCCAAGGGGCCCACCTGCCTACATGTTGGGCATTGGGGCTCCGTCTCGCCGAGCCCGCTGCAACCGGGGTCAGAGATGAGGGACGCTCCGAAAGGTGCCGCCGTAGAAGATGAACTCGAGGTAGTCGGTGGTGCAGAGATGGACACCGTAGCAGCGCCACCGCCAGTCGTTGTGTTAGCTTCCGAGAACACTACGCCATCCGTTCGCCCAACATCTGCTGGGGGCACGGAAGCTCCCTGCGGAGCTCCTGAAACACAAAACAAACACAATTTCTCATTATTATAACACCCAATAATCACGGAGTTGTAATTATATAGAAAGTTATGATTTTAAACATTGATGGTTTGGATTCATAGAGCCACAAGTGTAGTAGTGTATGTGAAATTCATTTGGAAAAAGCAAGGACTTGTTGTAATGTAGTTCGAATGTGTTTTGAATCTATAAATGGTGTAATTTTTAAAAATGTTATATGCTAAAGCATGAACAACATATTAGATGATAAAAAAAACATGGAAAAATGTGCTCCTTCTGATTCGTATAATTCCATTTAAAGTTGATATAGTAACCAATGGTACTGTATAAAGCGTTTATCTTACTGCACATGTGTGTAACAGTAAAAAAGCAGGATGTTTTTGGCGTCACAAATGGCGCCCAAAAGCAGGCAAAATTCGGCAGCGGCGCTTCGACCAAAGTCAAAAAGAAAATCGTTCATAAAGGAAAGAATTGCTTATTTCCACTGTTTTATTTTTTTGGTTCCAACTTCCTTCCCATGAAATTTCATGGTTTATATTTCATCGCAGTGTACCAAAGGCGGTAAATGGCACTTTAGGTGAAAATTATCAATTCATGGATTCCATTTTTTTTTTGTTCGCGCCACTTCACGGCGTATTATCCCGCTTAACCTGGGTATATAGTCGATTAAAAAAAAGAAAAGTGTTTATAGTCGGTGCGGATCACATCTAATCTCCCACGCTCCACATTCCCTTTCATTGAAATCCATTGTAGCAGAACTGATGAAATCACCTGGTAGATCAAGTTCATTGCCGGCGAGGACCCGACGATAAAAATTCATTTCCAGATTGAGTGTATAAAAGGTAAACGAGGTTTTTGATGGTGGATTTCTTTGAATTCGTTGCGGGGGAAAAGCAGTAGTAGTGAAAGTTGAGTGAAAAACGATTGCGAGCATATCTAATTAATGCACCTAGACGAGCATTTTTTTTCTTCTGGACAATGCTTCTTTTTAGATGGAGAAAATTAATTGCACGCAAAATCCACTAAGAAGCATAGTCTTGACTTGTATACATACGGCCTTATCGTGCACAAATGTCATAAAAATGTAAAATAGACATAAATATAATCCGAGATAATGAAATCAAAGCTGAGTCGCACGCATTTTGTTGCGCCAATTAATCGGTTTATTACGGGTCGCCATCCTTTTTTTGTGTTCTTTTGTCAAAGGCTTTTTTTGGTACCAAACGACTTAAGCTGTAATCAAATGAGCATTTAAATTCGCTATCATCCATGAAAATCGACGAAAGCGTTTTAAGAATGCCATAAAACCTCGCGTATATTTGAACATTTCAAAATTTAAAAAAGACTCGATCGAGTTATACATGTGACAACATTCCCCCACAAACTAATACATTTTTCATTGCATTATTCAAAGTAAATGTGGAAAAATGCATAACTGAGCATATACTATTTATGACACTTATTTTCCTTAAAAAATGAACACAGGATTCGCCTAGAAATGAAGTTTTCAGCTTCCCTCCCTGACTTTTCAATTTTTAAAACAAAATTTCATAGCCATTCTGACGCGCATTAAAATTCAAAAATATGACAATGTACCTAAAAAAACTTCTTGTCTTTATATATGTTTATTCGACTTGAATTCAACTTGGGTTCACACATACTATTAAAAAGTTTTTCTCTCTTGCCATATGTGGTTTAAAAATCATAACTAGTTTAAATTAGTGTTTTATTAGGAAGTTAGCAAATTTCCATACCATAAAAATGTAAGAGTGAAAAAAAAAATTGTTTTGGTTAAAAAAAAGGTGCAAAAAAAACCGAAAAAAAAAACAGATGCTGACAATTTTTATTTACGTAAAATGAGTCAAATAGACAATGAGTGTGCCATTATAATATTAATACGTTGAATTTTCTTGACCTTTCAATGTAAACCAATTTTCCCTGACTATTCCATCATTTCCATGTCTATCCAATTTCCCTAGCGAGGTCTGGGTGAACCTTGCTTCAGGTGTTTGGGTGCAGTGAACGAGTACACTAAACACTGTTAAGAAGACATCGCATATTTCCCCAAAAAAGCAGTAAAGGTCAAGCATACGTCGGTATTTTGTTAAGGAGGAGGTGGTGGGGTGAAGAGGTGAGGGGGGTAACTAAGAGATCCAATCCTCTTTGAAGACGTAAAGGACCCCCCTCCACTCCCCCCACTTTCTCTTTTCGTTTAATTGTAAGGCCTGGTTATGGCCTTGTCACGCAGGATTTATGCGGAAATGTTTCAAAGGCAAGTAAATAGTATTGCCATGCACGCCGTAATTATGCGGACGCCCACGCCAAGATTAACAACAATTTTATCACCAGATAATCGGTTAATGCCCGAACATTAAACCCGACTTAATCCATAAGCTAGCTATATTTCAGCAACTCTACTCGTCAAAATTAATAACCCACACCGCATTTTCAGGGATGTCCGGGTCAGTGCTAATGAGGCTTTTTTTTACGAGTTGAAGACTTACTCTTCCTTCACCATGTTTACTAACCATATTAAAGGCATTAAAATCTCGCTTGAGAGTGAATTTACAAAACCTGACCTGCAACGATTTCGAAAACGAGACATTCATAAATTCGAAGTTTTTTTAAAGTTTGAAATTGCAAGAACGCGATTTGAAGAAATCCCTTATGTAATATTCTATACTTTATTACGATCGTAATGTGGTTAACAAAGATGGTCTGAAGTCAAGAAAATGAATGTTAAGTTGTTAACAACAAGCCAAACCCTCCTTAACGAGTTTTCCACAAAACTGCCATATTTACATGCGATATTGCTTGACAATGCAGGCCAAAAATCCTGAACAAACGTCCGTCAAAATTTCCTTTTGATAAAGCAGCATGCGTTGACGTGTTCATAAAAGACGATATAAATCACAGAAAAGGAAGATTTGACCTCGCCTTCCTCTCATTAATCTGGCCGTTTGTGATGGATCCAAATGAGGGGTTAACCGCAAATGACGGCTGATGGTCGATCAATGTGGACGCATGGGGGTGGACGCACAAAGAGAGACTCCTGTATTACACCGACATAACATTGAAATGTCAGACAACAATGGCCAAATAAATGCCCTTTGTGGATTTTTCAAGAACATCGTCATTAATAAAACTCAGTATTTTCAATAGCACTATAGGACACCGGTGCAATGAACAACCATGGACTATGGCCAGATGCTCTTGCTCACTGCATGCAGGCTTAGAAGGAGCAATTCAGAAGCGACACTGCTTTAATGGGTGACCCTCTTCCAACATCAAACATGTTTATTAAATTAATATGCATCTTGGGACTCATACCACGTGCTGAATGAGAAATTTATATTTTACAATATAACTTATATAACACGAAATATAGCTGATCTTTCATTAAAAGTTTATGCCAATTAAACTATTGTAATTAAAGCTCTTTTAATTTATAATTTGAGGTCGATGGAAATTTTATATTAAAAACTCGTTAGCGAAATTGGATTAAATTTGTTCAAAACATTGCAATAAATTAAACTAGTTCAAGGATTTACATCACGAAAACACGAGAAGCATCTAATCTGTAGTTAATGTCCAACAACTTTAAAATGTACTGATGATTCTTTCAAAAACTGAATGCAAGCAGTTTCATTAACTTTTACTTAAGACAAAAAAATAAAAACGTATATTTTTGCACTTTCATGTTCTTCGAATAAATAGTTTTCGTGCTATTTCCACAAGTGTTACTTTTTAATTAAAATGTTACTAACAATTATTAAACACCATGGTCCATGTTTGATGTATACAGCCGTACATTTATTATTAAGATGTTAAACCATATAGAATTCAAACAACCCTATACATGGGAAATAATATTTTTAAAACTTTCTATGACAACTCATGAAATCTCCGAATAACAAATTCCTTCAGGGATTTAAATATATTCGTGTTTTGCAATTCAGAACTTCATTATCGGAATCTGAACTATTTTTCTGATTGTGTATTATCTAATACCCGGCGACAACAAAGAGATTCCTACAAGGACCTAGAATATATCATGGTATGCGAGTCTGGGATTGTATTGTGAGACCACAATTCCGATTCCAGAAGGAATCAGCAACGCATAACGGGCACTTCATAATAAATTCATAAAAGATAAACTGGACAAATCTTTTTTTCCCAAAGGATATTTATGGATGGCCTTTGCTCCAGGCTCCAGCTTAGGAGTCATACTTTCCTATAATGCCAGAATATGAAGAGAAGAAGGTTCCAAAAGCAGTTTTTAAGCTCTTTTTCCCTTTTGCCATTCAGACATGTGTTCACAAGGGCCATTCTTTGTGAGTCTAAGCAAATCCGTGCACTTTCTGAATAGATTTCTCGATTGAGTGATCCTCAATAAAGCAGCCTTAAAGGTTAGGAAAAGAGTACAGGCAACGACGACAGACGAACGTCAACAGCTTGGATTTGGAAGCAGGCGAGCGAATCAGGGATTACCAGATTGGCAGATTAGCGCCATTATGGTGCACCAAAGTACATGTATATTAACTCCAGAAATGAAACACTAAAGTGTGTCACTAGGAGCGCTGGCAGAAGCTGGACCATGCACAAATGCTTCAACGGCGCTGCACTGATTAGCCGCCATCCGACAGGAAACACAACTAGCGCCTTTGTGGTCTAATGATGAATCATGCAGGCTATCCTATTAGTTTTACTAAAATTTCCAGCAACTGTTTTAATGTATTGTGCGTGGCATTCCAACTTAACAAGCAAAACTTGCACGACACATGAGGAACTCATAAAACACAAGACTTGCAAGGATTTGATTTAAAAATTAGTTATTGTATAGGGTAAGGGTAAAACTTCAAAACCAGTGGTATTTGTATTTCATTTAAGATGTCTACGAAATTAAAATTATTGTTATTTTGTAATGCCTGGTTTACATAAATTAATCGTTTAATTGGTTATTAGCGTTAATGATCATAAAAATAAGCTGCTCGAATGGGCCAAAATGGATCATAATTGTTTAACATGCATGTCACAAAACAGTGGGTATACTTATGGGCCAGTTTTCACATAACCTACCGTACAGTATATACCGTACATCGGCATTAACTGTTGATTACTAAATCAATGCACATAAGGCTGACTAACAGTTCAAAAGCTTTGTCAGGGAATTGTCGGAAATCCTCTGGGATTAACTTGGTTCAAAATTAATCTCAGAGTGAAGCAACAGAGGAAAGTAAGATGTCACTTCGAACTCTTGCATACAAATAATGAAAAACAGTTAAGAACAAGGATTTAAAGAGCTTTGCTTTTTATAAAAGGCAAAGTGGAAATCAAACTGGGACATACTGCTGGTACAGTGTATAAGTAACGATTGGAGGAAAAGTATACCATGCTTTCATGCCAATACCGTTCAGCATTACTTCCAAGCGTTGCTGGTTAACACACATTCAGGGTGAATGTTAAAATCAATGCCAGCAATCTGCTTACAACTGTCAGTTATCAACGGTATACGTGTATGTTTCTGGTATGTTTAAGTTCAAATTTGAGACAATTGAAAGTGCTGACTATTTTCATTCATGAAAAGGGAAAATAAAGATTGGATTATGTTCCCAGTCATACAGACTATGTTCCCAGTCCAACCTCAATTCGACAAGAATGTAATCTCCGATTTAAAATTGGTGCAAGACAGCTGCACAAGTATCTCGTGTGCCTAGGATTTTCGGACGAACACAAACGAAATGTTTACGACGACAATAAATAGTGTTGACCCGTCATGGGGAATTCCCATTAGACAATTATACGTTAATTTAACGAGCACTGTGCACGTGCAACTCAACATAAAATCGTTTGGGGAATGGATCGAAACGGAAACTTCTAACAGACGATCGGATTTTATAGGGTGAAGACATAAAATTTCAGAAATCCGATGACAAAAAACAAAACGAGTAAAAACATTGTACAAGATTTTTTGTTCGTTGGTCCTCTATCAATCTTCTTTCCTATTTAAACATTCCTTGAAGTGAGGGTTTTACAACTTGGCGTCCGCAATCCTTTCTTAAACGGTATATCGTATATACACCCAAAGTCGGTCATAAAGCAAATGAACTGCAATGGTCCTAATTTGCAAAGCTACTCGTGTAAGTTGTAACCCATGCAATTGCAATACACATTATAGCTTCAATGAAAATGATGTAAATCTGCAATGGCATGCGTTTTAATGACTATGTAATGTGTAGGATATGTACAAA
This sequence comes from Ophyiulus pilosus, assembly GCA_033995625.1. NCBI lineage: Eukaryota > Metazoa > Arthropoda > Diplopoda > Julida > Julidae > Ophyiulus > Ophyiulus pilosus. The sequence continues at coordinate 23,081 of JAUJYV010000052.1, forward strand.
ATTTATTGGAACCAAAGTGAATAATTTGCTCCATTGCATTACAATGTATATTACATCCGTTTACAACTGATGTTTAAAAACTGCATTGCGTTTTTATTAAATTAATATAAAGTAATAAAAAAAATGCTGAGTAGTTTGACTTGGGTCAATATTTATGAACAATTTTATTTACTAATGTTATTTTGAAAAACGACTGCACTACGAATAATTTGTTAAGAATGCATATATTTAAAAAAAAAGTATTATCATTTCATAATGGCTTTTTCCGATAACTTTGCCATAGCATACAAAGGACCTCCTTTGTCTCTATACTGCAAATGTATTATGGAAAAACTGCCTCATACGCCAAATATTAAATTCCAAAACATGAAAAACGTTGTTCATGTTGATGGAGGATAACTATCTACATGCGAACACCGTTGTGAATAATTAGGCCCTAATCATGGAGCAAACATATCCGAGCTAAACTACTATTTATTAGTACTTTTTTAAAAAATAAAATAAAAATTTGTTCAATATTTATTCTGATTTTTTAACGTAAGCATGTTTCAACTTGTGTCATTAATACGCCCCAAAGTTCGATCATTTGTGTGCCGATTTTTAGAAGAAATTTTTTCTATGCCATTCATTCTAAAAAGAAATTCGCTGATATCTCTACAAAATGTGAGATTTACAAAACAATGCATATTTCTTTTATCACCGTTATTAGCACACATTCCATTCATCTCTTGTTAGACTATATCAAGATTAATATTGAGGTCAACATCTACGTAACTGAAAGCCTGATGAACATATAATAAGAAACAAAACAAACCTTGACCTTAATCCAAGGAAAAACCTTGAATTAAGTCACTGATTTTGATGATGCATGATCTACACAAAATTAGCATTTCTTTAGTTGGCCAAAAGTGCGTATATCTAAAGAGTGGACAAAGGAAGGTAATGGCAAATCCCAGACTAATGATACATCTTCAAAATGTCGGTCCTAATTGAATTCATTGGTAAACATATGCCAGTCCAATCCACAGACTGTTGTCAGTTCAAGATTGATTTAAAACCATATCACAGTTCACAATCAGCAATTTCACGCTTGCCAAGAACATGTCCATAGGCCAAGCTCAAATGTACTCATATGAAAGCATCGCAATTCGATCACCATCATCAATTGCAGATGATTAGAGAGGGATTAAAGGATTTGCATTCATTAACTACTGCATTCATTTTTGCTTTCTCCTCCTCCTCCTGTGTAAGCGTAATTTGAAACTGTAGACATCTGCTAAAAGTAACACCTTCTGTATTTGCAGAGGCCCAACAATAAAACAAATATAGTTTATGGACCTACGTGTATATGGGTTGCTTTCAAAACACCTGTCCACTTATAATAAGTCTCTGAATCGTGAAAAATTAATTGGATCACACCTTTCATTCAAGAGCAGATGGAACTATACACGATGGGGTAGATAGAGCAGTTACTGTTACAATATAATTGTCTGTGTAAAATATATAAATTTCAACACTTGCGTGATTAGCACCAAACTATGCATGTCAATATATAGACATGTGTTACCCAACACATTAACACGTTTTTACGTTATGCTCGCAGTAAAGACGAGTATTAAATTCAACAATACATGTTACTACAAAATTTAAAGTATCATTGCTAAACAATTGAAAGCTTGCATGACATGGGTCTTATCAGTTTTTATAAGCCAATGTCGATTTGGAAAACTTGTTAATAATGTTTTTCTCACTTATTTCCTAGATATATGTATATATTTTAACTGAACACCTGAAAGTTATGCTGGATGGGATATATGTATAGATTTAACATTTTACGCAATAGAGAGGTCAGTGTTAACTTTTAAGCTACATGTATACAGAAACAGTTTAGAAAAACTGCATTATAATTAATATTATTGGAAATTATTTCACTTACATATATAAACTTACAAATTAGGAATGTTATAATACTGCAATGTCATTTTCGCATTGTAAAGGTCCCTCCGTTATTACAAATAATAATGTTCATGCACGATAGAATTTATGCACAACTTAACGCAATTTTTTGTAGAAACATTTATGTCGTAAATTAAGAATTTTCGATTTTTCTCCAAACTGTATTTACTTATAGTAGCAGAGGTAATTTTAAAAAACAAAAAAACGTATTTATTCACAAACTGTGAAATTAGCAGAAAATCTGCAACTTAGACATAGAATGTCATTGCAAATTCCGTGACATTTTCAATTAGAATTTTCTGTATGAAGAATGGCATCTTGTTAAGACAATCGTTAGAAACGACAGCGAAATATAAACTTGTACTTTGCATGCATTTACTTTCTGCAACTGGCATGTGTACACATACAGAAAAAACTCGTTTTGTAATTGAACCAGAACAAACGCGAAACATTTGTTTTAAATTATATAAAGAGCAACCATTAAAATATTTCGTAAGTTGATTTTGCACTTAGTACTTTTCCCCTCATGTGCAGAATTTAAGGGCATGTTGAAGGGGTTACTATTTCTAGATTTACATGTGTAAAACAGGCGACTGATACATGACACTATACCTTTATTTACAAATTTGGCATTTCCATTCATAAAGCAGCATTACAAGTCGATTATTTGTTCATTTGCATTCTATACAAACACGTTTTTGGATAGAATGCAAATGTGCAAATAACACCACCAATCATGTTCCATATCTTTCAATCAATTCCAGAATGCTCTATTAATGCATGTGCAAAGTTAGAAACCTCACAATTAGTTGTGATAAAACTTTTTTTTAATTCAGTAACTGAAATTTGGAGCATTACCTTCTGGAAAGCGATCCACTGGAACAGGCAAAGTTCCCCACAAATATGTCGGCTTTTTTTTATCCCACTTTACTAAACGCGTCCTTATCGAGCCAGCACAAACAAGCGCATATCAATATAACGTTAGCCGTGAACAAGTTTAAACGGCCTATTATAGAGTAATCCTTCAAGCGCGGCGTATCCACATCGAAATGAAAGTTCAAAGGTCAGAGAGTATCCATACGGGAACAAGAACAGTTAGCAAGCAAGCAACAGCTTCATCTGAGCATTGGCCACCCCGACTAACGTGTTAATCAGCGGTGGTCCAGAGTTGTCCCCCCCGCGTGTCCAATACTCCCGAAAAAGCCGAGGGTGGGACGGATGTGACGCGTGTCCGGCACCGCTCACACCTCGCGTAATTGTGGGCCCGAAGCATGGAGCGCCGCTGTAGAGCCACTCGGGGCGGCCATCTTGGAAAGCCCACTCTCGTATACTCAAGCCCGGGGCCAAGTTGGATGGCAGGGCAGGCCTTGCCGAATGAACTCTGGCAACGACCAATGAGGCTTTGGCGGTGCCAGCGTGGGGGCAGCGAATGATGGAGAAATGAAGCGTTCATCCAGCCCGGTTCGCCCTGGTTGGTTGGGGACAGGCAGGTATTTTACGAGCGACCCCCCACCCCACCCGACCCCTCGCTTTTGGCTGAACGGGTCAATTAGAAATATCACCACGGGAGGTGCAATGGGAGGCGCAGCCACGAACGTCTCTCGCCACATTCCAACATGGGGCATGCGGGGTGTGCGCAACAAACCGGTGCTCGTAAATCAAATGTTGGGGTGGCAGCAATCACTTGCCAATTTATTTGTTGCAGCCAACGAATTTATTCGGCCCTGCCATGCGTTGCGCAGCGCCGCTAACGACGTTAAACCGAATACGTCAGGTGTGCAGGTGGCGCCTACTTTTCGCTCCCCCACAACGGCCATTTTGCATCTTCGGATCTCAAAGGACCGAGCATAAAAGACGTCCACGAAAAATCCCCCCACCCCACCCCTCATCTAAATCCAACTTACTAACATTTTCAATATCGATATTGCATTTAATATATAATGTATATCTTTATGCTTTATAGTGTAAACAATGAGCTGATTTCATGTTGTCAGTAAGTTGTCACGTGTTTAGGCTGTGTCAGTGATATGGTCGCAAATGTTGTTAACGCATACAAGGCCGTTATCCCGCCGTTAGCCGTTCCGCTGGTCGCTGAACTTGCACCCTAACACCGAAAATACGTCAAAAAGAAGAGAAATTTGGTTTACTATCTCTTTATTAGGTCAGACTGGTTTAGAATCGCTCAATGAAGCACGTACAAATGAATTATCCCACAAAGTAAAACAATATTTGAATTTAGTTTTCAAGTTGACAACTTCATATGCCAAAAATAATCAGAATGGCTCGACGAAATGGAATCGGAAATGGATGTTATATTGGAATGAATAATAACTTTATTTTAAAATTTTGTTTCAAAAAAGGCAAAACATGCAAGGTTGAAACTATACTCTGTCCATGTATAAAGTATGAATGTGTACTGTACTGAATGTAAGTTCTAACATTCATATACACGTACGTTTTCTGAATACATTACACATTTTTAAAATTATTTCCGACCCTGTGATGAAGGATACATGGCATACAGGGAAATTCAAGTAAGTTAAGGATCAACAAAATATAGTTCTCACATTTATTTTGGAATTGTAAAACGTATTTTGGTGATCACATTCTACCACATTTTTTTAGAAAATTGACTCCAATGTATGTTTTATTTGTAAGACGCATTGGAAGTTCACTTAGGAACCCTCCCCCTTGCTCCCCTAGCTGTACATTCCGAAAACACGATCCGCTAATCAACCCATTTCTCTTTGTTAACTTGGACATCGTTTATGACTGCCCCTGCTGTCAAAGGGGGAGGAGATGCATGTATACACCAAAAACCAATTGTTGTTTTAGGGAACGAGTTGGGGGGACGAGATTGTTCCTCTTCCAGAAATGGTCCGAAGTTGTGCCCCGGGTGGGCCAGGCCGTTTTTCACCACACCTCAATTACAAAAACAACCTTTTCTAGTGAAGTGCCAGTGCCAACTTAACTAACTAGCTCAATCACCACCAGTGTATACAATGGCACGCAGGTCGTCACATTTGGGGCTATTGGTGTGTTTTTTCGGACCCCCAAAAAACCGGAGCTTCGAAAGGTCGTAAAAATGGTGGGGGATCGGCCACCTATGTCACCCTCACCGGACCACAGGACACCGAATAGCCACCTTCGACCGCAATGGGGAAAAAAAAAACCCGACACGCTTTGACCACCGGTCAGGTATAGACGTTTCACGCTTGTAAGGTGACCCGACTCGTACAGGTTTGTCCCCCTCCTTCGAGAATAACCGAGGATATGGTTTGGACACGGCAATTTCGCTTACAAACCCAACACGTTCAATATCTGAAACGAATGTTGTATAAACATTTTCCCAGATCAACCATTCTTAAGATGAAATTATAAGTGTTGATATACTCGACATGTGTTCAGAGAGCTCGCAGGGGGCAACCGTAAATGAACAACGGGAGCGAGAGGAATTGATGTATGAAATTGTCAATGATAAACTGATAAGTGTTTTTTAAACCGGTGTGCCGCCAAGGGTCCTCAGGTGTGCCGAGGAAGTTTTGGGGAAAGTCGAAAAGATATTCGACCATACGAGTAAGAACATTGTTGGTTAAACACAAGTGTAAAAAAAGGATGATTTCACATTTTATTTACGCAAAATGAAATGTTAAAATGGGATAAAAGGGAAATTCCCTATATTTTTATAGATACAGGGCTTGATTAGTATACCATATGTTGATACAATTAATGTTTATATAATTATGTGTTGAATTTCCCTGTATTATTTTAAAATAAATTATTTATCTCTGATTTTTTTCAGATCTATCCCACTTCCCTGACTATTCCCGGATTATCCAACTTTCCTGACTATACCAGGAATTTCAAGGTCTAGGGTAACAACAACACTGGAATGGGTTTTGGTCGTGCTATCAACTTGGTATCTTGAGTATCATAGAGTGTATTTCGACACTACCAAAAACTTTTCCAAGAAACTGCATAAATGAAGCAATATCATTTGACTAAAAAGACCCTTCAACAAATTTATATAAGAATTCTTAAGAGAAGAGAATTAAATTAAAAACAAAACCTCTTAGGTGGAAAAAAAGATTAATGGAAAAACGCGATTACCCGCCCCATTCTATACTCCTTAAATGCATTAACACCCTATAAATTTGACATTCTCAGATCGTGTTTCTCCATCGTATTACTGCTCACCAGGGGGCGCCATTTATTCATGCATTCAAAACGTATCGATCATTTCGCATAAATTTCATGCGATTTCATCCAACTTTCAAGACCACATGTGGAGATTGATTTTCCGACAACACGAATACTGCAATTTTATTGCCCATGTAGAAATTTTCAAAAAGCATTTTTTTTTTAAACCTGTACGTAACATCGATATGATTTACATAACATCGTTTAATAGTTGTATATTTTATTCGTTTACACTGCATGGGTGCACTTCTCTCTTGAATAGTAGAAGTAAAAATGTTATATATATCTGGTTGCAAAGAATCTTGCTGGTGACATTGCAATAGATATTTAGTATCAAAATCATAAAGCCCATTTAAACAGTAAAACGCATTGTCTCTCAAAAAGATGTAAAGTTATTAACACATGCCTGATAAAGTGATAAAATAGAATTTATTTTTCATATTGCAAATAAGATTATAACCATACTATTTCTGCTAGATGAGTGTGAAAGTGTTCAATTCATTATATAACCCATACTGAATCGATTTATACGCGAGAGGATGGTATAACGCCAGCCAGAAACGCTGTTGTCGGACATTATGATTCTGCGCACGCGCACAGTCACGTGACCAACATGTGCGCGTGCGTAGATTAATTCTACAACAGCGTTACCATGCCTCTATAGCGTGCTAATAAAATAGCTGTTGTTTGCAATACATACTGTGATTCAACCATGAATTGTAACACCTGTTGTATACCTATAGTTTAATTAGCAAATTCGATTCTAACAACCAATGAAAATATGGTTTAATAACCACTTTGTTGGCATGGGTGTTTAAACCCAACAATGTTTATTACTCATTGCACCAAACACAGTTCAATTAATCACCACTTAAAGCAATTTCCATCATTATCGCTGGTTTAATTCAACGTGGTTTAGTGAAACTTACAATTAGATTTGACGTACAAATTAAAACGCCAAATCCAAGCATGCTTCGTAGAACGTTTAGTTCTCTAATAAGGGATACACAAGAAAATCCAACATATTGCGAAAGTTGATATTTACAAAAAAAATGAAAAGTTTTATACTCATAATATTGCAGGCTATTATGTCTGCTCGAGACAAAAAAAAGTATATATATGTAATTAACAACTCACTTTCCCAACACGTAATAAGGGGGTTAATGCCTATGGGCTTTCTTTTCGAGACGAGTAAATAATAACAGGGGTTGAAAAAGCGAGAGAGAAGAAACACCTTGTAATTAAAAATTTCGTTTAAACGTTAATGCAGCCATTGTGACACGTATAATATATCTGCGTGCTTTTCGTAAAAATCTGCTAACAAAAAACGTCTCGGGGCTAATTATTTAATTTCGAGCCCGGCAACATCACCGTGAGGGGTGAGCACAAACACCCCAGATATGGACGGCCAAGAAATTGGACGACGTGAATTTTTAAGATAAACAATGCGAGCCCTGTGTATATATACACTGTAGACGATTTGAACAACAAAAAAAAGAACGTGTTTTTCTATCATGATGACTGAAGAGAAACACCGTAATTATCATCACCATCATTATCAAATTCAAGCTTTGTAAATAAATAAGAAGCGGCATTCGAAATACAAGGTTTTATGGGCTTTGCTCATCATCTACATTAGTTAGGGATTCTACATTTTATATCCTTGTGAAAGCGTAACGGAGTTGCTATGGTTGTTAATCTTTCTTTCTGCGAATTCATGATTGTATAAATTATTAATAAAAAAATATGTTTTCAAGATGACTTTTGAATTTTAAGATAACATTACACTGTGAATGTATGTACCTGTCATCGACTTCTATATATACAGACGTGTTTCGATGTCTCATTCGAATGCGAACACGTTGTTTAATCAGATTATTATGTTTATTAACATATAAGGCAATGATATCTGACATCATCAATTAAATATAAATAATGTACATTCAATAGCCTTACAGGTTTTTCTATTAAAGTTCCCATGCATGGTTTGCTTATTAATCAGTCATTAACATGTCACTAATAAATCACTAATAAATTAAACTCAGAAACCAATCACGTCTGACTAAGATTAACGATTAATATATCCGCATAAAAAATCGCCTATTCATCGTATATATACTAGTCTTTCTCATATAAAATATGAATTTCATTCAGGTTCATTGAACATCACAAATTCAGAAATGTATTATGCTAATCATGTAAATTATACTCTTATGGATCTCATGAAGCTTTGGTGGACAAAATAACACGAACACTTACTACAGCTACACAATTGTTGGACCAAACTTTGCCTTTAATAGCCTCAACCCTTCATCCTTTAATGCCATTCCCCCATCTTTAAATGCAAATCAATACATTCGGTAATGCACTGACAAACTATACAGTGCGTAAACAAACAGAAGAAGAAAATCCAGCATTGCAGCTGAAGCCCAAATGATTGTGTTGCACATGAGAGAGCATAACAAAATCTCAGCTTGAATAGTGAGCAAACTAACAACAATAATTGCCATAAATAATAAAGCCATCTAGAATTCGGTGAAAAGTGCCTACAAAGGGAATTTCCCCCCTAACTGTCCAGGCATCTTAGGCGCTGTAGAAACTATAAAGCATTTGAAAAACTGTTGCATATAACACAAGCGTGGTTGAATTACTAGGCCTTGACGTCTGGCTTATTTGATATTAGGATGTTATTCGTCCGCCCTCCCCCCTCCCCCTGCAATTACCTGGGTCCCGCATAATGCTGCAGTGCCAATTTTCCGTCCATGCTAATCATCCTCGAACAACCCCTTGGCGCTACGAGAAGAAGCAACCTTATCATTACGTCCCCAACTGGCATTCTGCGAGAGAGGCCATAATTTCCCAACCTGTTGGATTAGGAATTGCCGCTGATTTACTTATTACAAACAACAATTTCATCTGACAAAGATTCGGACGGAGCGGGTCGTTAGCTGCTGACCCGAAGCAGGCCCAAGGTGGGGGATGGAAGACCACAGGTCGCCGGCAACCTGGGTGTGCCTCGCCCGGTGGTTTTTGCAGTGCTAGGCGTCTTAATTTAGCCATTGACAGTTGCAGATACACCTTCGGAAAAACGAGGAATGTGATGGCGAGGATGGGAAAAACGAAAGCAACTCGTTATGGTGTTTTCCCCTAGGCCACAACCTAACGCAGAAAAAAAAAAAAAAAATACTACCGCCGCTGATGGAGTCGACACTAATTCGTTCGAAATCTAACAACGCATCAGCCAAGCCCTGAAAAAGGTTAACCGTAGCAACCCCCGACGCCCAGGGTGGATAAAAAACTGAAAACTAGCCGCGTGAACAAAGCTGAGTATGAGCTTGGACTCACCAAACACTCGACAACCATCAATGAAATTATGAGGTCTGACTTTGCGCAGACTTGAGCAAAAGGTGAAGCGTGGCCACCTTCCAAACCAATCCATATTTCGCCTATATGTATATATATGACTTTGCCTGGCTTGTTTACATGTTAAAGCTAAATGATAAGTTGATGGGTATTACACATTATAACATACAGAATGTTTTAAGTTGTAGAAATAATATGCTTGTTTTAGTACTACAACACGGCATCAGCATTGCAAATGGTGTCGTCACAATTTGCCACAACGCACTTCGCCGACAGGTCATTTCAACGGCGAATTTGACCCATCTGCATGTGAATTTACATTTATGCCATCACATGTATAGGACAAAGTCTTTCGAAGTTAGCAATGTGCAAAAATACAAACATTATATATGACATATCATATCGAAAATAGTTGTAATGTATAGTTTTTATATTCATTTTTTTGGAAGGTACGATTGATTTCAAATTTGAGCATATTTTATGGGTTACAACAATTTTGTAATTGTGAGAAAGTCATGCTTTGTGTTTCTAAAACTGTTTCTCAAAAATTGCACTCATAACCCTTAAGAAGACTTATAATTTTTTTTTACAGAAAAGCATGAGAGAATAAGGCGTTTATAAGTTTTTTGGATAAAACCAGTAAACCAGTATAAATGAAAAACACCAAACATCGAATATGCATTTTATACAGATGAGAAACATAAAAAACTGGATAAATTATTCAACCGCATGCAACCTACAGATGTAGCGCAAAAGCGCAGCAAATTAACAAATTTTCAATCATAGTGATTTCACACGCTATATTTATACAGACTGTTTAATTTTATGCCCATGCAACAATTTTTTATGTATGCAGTTTTAGGCGTTCCTATAAATGAACTTCGTACATGAAGGAAGTTCATGGAGAGGCTCGTTATTAAGCTGTAAATAATCAATCAAGCGTGCATGCAATTAATTCGAAAAGTGGTTTGATAAAGCAGGAGGATACTAATTAAGGGATAAGCATGCACTTAAATTCCGCGTCTGAAGATACTTTCAGCGACGCGCCAGTGATGAAGGCCTATAAAAAGGTTCTCACGATAGCAACAATTTCGCATCGCATCTTGGGGTCTACCTGTTTCACGTATAACAAAATCTTACAAACACACACAAAAAAAGGCAGTCTCTATATATGTACGTGCTTATTCCGTTTTGCAAACAATGACCCATATAATTTAAATTATCTTAATGTAAATCAGAAATTCAAATATTTACATATTTGTGGTTGGGTGTTTGCGGCATACTAAACCCCAAAAACCCACCTTGATGAAACGATCATTTATTTATTATAAAAGGAGCAGGCATCTCAAAACGTATATATAAAGGAGATCACGAGATAGAAGTGGTTCTCAAGGTGGCCATATCTGAAATCGGCAATACTATACTGGATCCCCCATGCTCAACGGGTATAGAACGAAAATAATTTCATGCATTTTGACACGTATAAGTATACGGGTTAGTTGAATGGCCCCTCGGGCCTCCTAATCAAAGCGTGAGATGATCCTCCTTCAACCTCTATACTAGCAGACATCATATCCGAACAACATGTCTATTAAGTCCCTGTTACGTACCCTACGCATGTTATTATGGCATCTGCCTACCAAATCTTAATTTAAGGGGATTTTCGGACAGACTGCCCCGTTAAACCTTTCCCACTGAACCCTCATTTGCATGTGTAAAGTGCATGACCCTCGAAGAATTCGTATTGGCCACGTACATATATGCCTCAACCTTTTTCCTTCTGTTTCTTGGCCAAGAATTTCTCTTTTGCATCTTTATAGCAATTACTCCCCAATTCCAGAAACAAATCATGAGGGTCGAGCAATAAGGCATTTGCCATGAATGCATGGGATAAGTGTGGTATGATATGCACGGGTGGTATACAATCCCCAATGCATGGACTATGGCGGCTTATAGGATGTCTTTCCTCCCAGCGCCATTACCTCAGCATGTAGCCCGGCATTTTCGTGGTCAAATTATTCATTGCCAAACCTTTTAAAACTTTCCCGAGTCAGCATAAATTTGCGGATTCCTTACTCGAAAATACGCTTTTTTCAATGACTTATGGGTTCACGAATGGAAAGGATAAGACGTGACGGGGGTAAGGATCGGGAATAAAAAAAAAACAAGAATTCCAACGTGTGGTTCAATTTGTTATTGTCTAAACGCATCATAAAGCCACTCTTCAACGGAATTATACTTATATAATCGTGTGCATTTACTCCGAAATGCAGTCGTAAATCTGTACGCAAAATTTTATGGAGGTTAGAATGGCCAAAGTGTGCAGGAAATGTCCCTGCAAAACCGCCTGCCTTCCTCCTTATTACCATTTTTTATTCCGCCATTTTGTTTCCAAAACCTGCAACCGTTTAATCTGTGGGCAGATAATAGGCTCCCTGTAGATGCAGCTGGAAATACACCATGTACATGCATTGACATTTATAGCGAAAAGAAGCAACAAATTGAACCAAACATGCATTATGAAGTTTTACTAAATCTAGACGACAAGAATTTTCTTAGATAATAATAAAAGAAAATTCTTTGGAAACATTCTCCAGTTCGAGCTCCATCTCCATCTCTATTTTTTTTTTAAATATTGCCCTACTTATGAAATAGCTTTAATCATGTTCAACACCTCTTGGACATTTCTATGGCATGGTACAGAAGTTAGGCTGCAAGTTTTGCATAAACATGTACTGTATTTATTTGTTCTAGAAACATGGTGTTATAGAGCAGTGGTTTTCAGCCAATTTGTCGCGATGTGTCGAGGAACTTTAGTTTGAAGGACGAAAAGTTTGTTTAAACTATGATAAGTACAAATTTATGTAATTTTATATACACATTATACATATATACCATGCATAAGGTACCTATTTTGTAACAATGCATTTGTTTCTATAAAAGCACATCTGTACCATTACTGTTTACAGCGTGTAACACTCCCAATATGGCCGCTGCTTATTGAATGACACTTGTTGCAAAAATGCAGCCATGTTGGCAATGTCACATTGGTTTGATGTACATTGTTTGCATACGACACCAATGGCTAATTATAAAGAGACCATAGATATGAATTGGTACAAAATGATCTAAAAACGAATTTGTATCCTAATTATTTAATTCCATGAATTCATTCTTTGTTCGTTAATGCAGAAATCAAGGAATGTGATAGTTCATATATATTAGGCGAACATCCACTTCTTTGAAGGTTTATTCGTTTATGTCTAGGCTATGTTTTGACTACCCAAATGCCAATTAAGGTATTGAACTGGAAATAAGAAATAAAAACATACAATTTCACAGAGTATTTTGCAAATAGCGTAATGACTACCTATATACAATTCTTATGGAATTTTCCCTAATTTTTTTTTTGCCAGTATGTCAAAGTCAACGTCAATTACGTTTTACTATGCAGTTCTGGATAAGAATATAATGTAATAATAATAATGATAAAAACGATGATGTCTTTTTTTGAATATCTATACTCGGGGCACAACGTTATAAAAAGTTTAAACGCATGAAGCGTTATATACGTGCAAATCTAATAAAGATGTCTCATATGCTAATGGCGTTACAGGTAAATGCTGCTTTAATGAAAAACCGTATATATAAGAGTAGGATGCCAAAAAAGTGCAATGGGGAAAAAGCGAGAGTTATGAATAAATATTCCCCGCACACAAAAAAAAATGAAAATATGGAAGACGGCGATGATGATGATGTTGAAAAATGGGAGGTTTGAAACACGTTTTCCTATTTCTACCCCATATCATCGTCAAAGAAAAGCAGGTATCTCTTAACATAGAGACAACATAAAACCAGGTATAGTTAAAACCCGAGGAGGAGGAGAAGATAATTGCGGGGTTGGTGCCCTCCTTTTGCCTTTTTCAGAGGAGTTTGCCTCGAATTAAGGAGCATTGGCAATGACGGAGTGAATGTTCAAACCGCTCCGTATACATAATACACAGACCCAATAGAGACCTCACCTGTTGGAAAACCTGAATTCTTGCTTTTTAAAAAAAAATAGGTTGCACCACTGTATTTCTGAAAATGATTTTTCACTCTCGTCAAACCGATAATATGCTCGTCTATAGATCAGTCAAGGTGACTGATGAAATCTCAGCACGCAACACATCCACATTAGCCGCTGATTGATAATGAAAATTCGGAACATTATTTCTGAAGATAAAACAGAAGAAAAAAACAGGTTTGATCATCTTATCCAATATAGCGTACAGTAATATTTTTCAACTGGTGAGCCCTGATACACTAGTGTCAATAGTATGCCACCAAAAATGTGCAGGGGTGTCGCAGAAATATGGGAGAAGGTTGATAACATATTTTTAAACAAAATTGTACTGTATATACAGTATGTTGGGGGAAAATAGCTACAAGTACTTTTTGTCCATATGTATTTAGCAAACAAGCATCGTATACAAAGCGACAGAAATTTAAAATTCAGGAAGTTGCATTTACAGCCCAATTTCTTCCCTAAATTGCTCCACAATGATATGCGAGCCAGGTATATAAAATCAATCCATTAGGTTTTTTTAAAAGAAAAAAAAAAGAAAAAAGAAAACGATACCCAATTTAAAAAATTCCTTAGGACAAAAACACATACCAACCATTTTCACGAATTTCAGTTTTTTTTTACAGCATGATAATGTTGTTTGCAGACATTTTTTTTTCGTAGATGCGTATGTTTGTGAATCCCAAATGTATCGCGCTCAATTAAGAGAGCAAAAACACGATTTGGAGCTAGTTTGATCGGTGGTCGGATGGGCCGTGGGGAGCCAACGCACAAGATAATAATTACCTGTCACAGGTGTCAGCCAGCCAGAATGTCATTTCAAAGATGTCTATCTTCAACTGGTATACCTTTTGGCTTCAAACACGCAAATGGGAACAATTAAGATCAGAAATGCTACAACTCGCACACGTATTCAAACGTTTTAAGCACAATCATCGTGTTTGCTTTCTCCCAACTCCACCTAATGGGTATAACGATACTGTATTATTGACCAGTCTCACATTTTTTTAAAACAGAACTTACTTAACTTCACATTTTCAGAAAACGAGAACTGACTTTTAAAGCCTCGCTGAATTCCAGGGCAAGTTTAATTAGTGCTTTAGTGGAAATCTGAGTGGTGCTTTGAGGAGAAAAACTTCGATATGTGAAGCGTTGCTTTGTTGTTATGCATTAATGTATTTCGACTTTTTGAACTCATGGCACATTAAATGGCGCTAAAATTGAACACCTAGCTAACAGACTATAAAAATGTCCATTGAAAAATGTATGGCAAATCGATTTGTACATTCCATAGAATATGATACTTCTTGCAGATGAATCAGGAAAGACAAAAAATCTGGAGAATTGTTTTGCAAGATGGCGGCTGCTTCAATGGTTTAAAACTTTAGACCTACTTTGCCGACAGTGCATTTCGCCGACTCCCATTATATCACATTGCAGAATAGTTTTACGTTAACTTATTATAATTTCATTATGATTTTTAATCCAGTTTATGACTAACCAGCCCTAACCTAAGCTGGTCAAATTATTCACGAGATTGGTAAAATTCGTCGGCAAAGTGAGATGATACCGCCTCCATAGTTGCCCAACCAGATCAGGTTGCCAAAATGACACGCAACCTAATCTGCATAAAACAATGCGAAGCGTTTTACAAGCGCAATAAACTAATTTTATTTTGTACTTCGCTACCAGTATACGCAATTAACGTGGAATTATACTTTGTAAATTTTCCCGGTGATTAGCAGACCCATTAGTGATAAAATAATTTTCAGCAAGTGCGACATACGCGTGTTCAACAAATCTCATGTTTGTTTTGGCCTTACATGGTATTTGACTACAATTAAAATTAATTTTAGAACTTTATGGACCCCATATATTTCTAAGTTTGTCTATAATCGGGGGAGGACATGTTAGGTCACTACAAGTCTACCATATTAACATTTAAGGGGGCACCACGTACACGCAACGCCATCTTGCGGATCTAGCACTAGCATGTCTAATATTACAGCAAATCTGCATCTATTGTTTTGCAAAAGTAGTTTTTAAATAGTTAACACGGTTGCCAATACCTTTCCAACATTTCTTGAGCACATAATTTAGAAAGCTTTCCCAAAATGTTCTTCATGAAATTCCCACGCACAAAATGCCGACTAAAAATGCAAGTTTTTGCACGATTTGATATAACAGCCATGGTCACTTTTATGGCGGATGGTGTTTTATTGCACGAGGTTATAATAGTTCGATGTATGCACAGGTCGATATTTTATTACCGAAAGGCGTTTTTAAGTTTACCCGAAAAGCAGCCCTTGTGAGGAAGATTTAAGGCTCAATAAGGCCAAGTCCTTTGGCTTCTTCACAAAACTAAAAGTTGAACGCCCTGACATGAGCCAACATCAAGGGGTTAATGTCATGTTTTGGTGGTAACAAATCAATGTAAAATATATAGGGGAAGGACTTGTTTATACGAGAGCAACACGGGTACACGGGCCCTAACATGCCAACTATACAGAACAATTATTGCAGAAAAAAAGAACTATATATTGCCAGGTTGGAAAACGTGTTTCCACCTAAAACCGCAGCACCAGCCTGTAGTTCATGCGACCAAATTTCGTTAAATCAACAGCGGGTTCACAGGGTCCCATGTAGAGGCGACATTTGGGAGCTCTCGGGATCAGCTTCTTGAACACGTTGACTTCATGCTGCTTGAACTCTTTTAAGGGAATCAAAATGACATTTTACAAAGGAGCCAAAAGTCATTTGCATGCGTGAAGGCAGGGGGAAAATTCCTATATTCAAAAGATTGCAATAACAAGACTTTGTTTTCACAATAAACAATGGCTCTCGTAAATAGTCAAGAAGCCATTGGACCATGCGCGAGGCATGGCTATACAAGGGACGAATTTCGTTTTGACAGCAACGGATATTTTGGCATTGTTGTTATTGGCAAGCACGCCAGAACTGGAGAGCACTTGCCAATATTTTATAAATGTTACATGGAAACAAAGGCAAATTGGGTAGCTGGAAAAGGAAGTGGAGCAGCACAAGAGACCGCAAACGTTTTTCTAATAAACACGAAGGCATATGGGGGTCTGCAATGTTCATTGGATCAAAGAAAACTTCTGCAGTTGATGATCCGTTGTGTTTTATTATCATCATGAGCAAAAACTGAGCTAATGCTATGCAGATGCTGGAGTATTATAGGTGCCGCTTGCTGATGGACCGATTGCAGATAGATTATGTGCGCACTTCTATATAGGTGAAAACGCGTTTTTTTTAAATTATCAGATGTAAAACTCATGTGTTTAGAACAAATGTTTATATGTTCATTTATTACAGGAAGAGCCCTTGATGTCAAGGGCATCACATGCTGAAAATAACGAAGTAAAAAGCTTTCTGGAACAAATGTGTCATTAGACATGGGATCAACCAGTGGCGGACTATAGCCAGGGTGTCAGCTTGCCCAATGGTAAGTGGTCGACTTTAAACATTAGACAATATGTTCAAAATGTAAAAGACCATTTAGTAGCTTAATAATAGCTTTTAATATTTCGTAAAAAAATGAATTATACATTTTTTCCACATATGTATTTTTCATTTTGTATTTATATATTTATCACAAAAAAATGTAACAGTAGTTGTAGATGGACCCTGTTTCTGTTAGTGCAACCAATATTTTTAGACCTAGTCGTCCATTGGGCACAATCATGCTGAAAATCTAATGCTTATTTTCCAATGTTTCAGGATGGGCCTAAAATGCATGCTAAAATTTCACAAGTCGACCTGGAGAGCTGAACAGGACGGGCTAATTTGCATTGTTCCATCAATCATTACGGGGAATATACGCTAAAATATACTAAGCTAATACCAAGTATTTTGACCATGCATCAATTTCATACCACAAAAAATGTTTCTATTTCAGTATACAAGATTTTGCAAAGATCTATACCTAATCACTTACGAAGCATATGGATGGAGAATGCCATGCATCGAAGCATAGTTCTTGGTATGGGACATCAAAGAAACATGATTTCCAGAACTTTTTTCCCCGCATCCGTTAATTTTCAAAAAAGAAATCTGAACAAATGGCAGTATTTGCAATAACGGCAATTAGTTCAACTTGGGTGCAGCCAACATCATATATTCCTAGAATACTTCTGAAACTGTTTCATTAAAGGATAAGTGGGCGGACAGCCGAAAACAGTTTTGGCTATGATCATGACCAGAACCATGTTTTTTGGTCCGATTTAATTGGCCGGCGTGAGTGGATTCTCACGTCCAGCTTAAGTCGAATTAAACAAACCGTCATAAATTGTGTAACTACCTGGCAATTTGGTGTTATTTTGACGCTTCATTTTTTTTTTCTCAAAAAACAACAGCAAAGCCGGACCCCATCTTTGTTGGCTATACCATCAAATTACGAGTTTGAAAAGCAGGCCTTCAACGTGAATCACGTTGGTCGGCCCCCATCGATGAGGCTGGATTTGATCTACAAGCCCTTGAGCACCTTAAAGGCACCTTGAAATGTCAACACTGGTAATGAAAACATAAACGGAAAAATGCGTATAAAAGTCAACACCTTTTTTGCTCGGGTATAAATTGCGCCTAATTCCAGGTATTGCCGAGAAAACTTGAAAGGGACCTCCGCGAAAGACCACACCAGCAAAACGCGTTGCAACCTGTTGCACGAAAATTAAATTTTCAAGTTTGTGCCCACCCCCCAACGTGTGTAAACTGACCACGTTAACACACAACGTGCTTTGTTATCACCAGGGTGCGCTGCTTCTTTCGAGGGACAGCTAAGTCACGCCCCTCTCCGCTCTGCTCGGAATCTGTCCAAAAAAAACCTGGGCCAGAGGAAAAATTTGACAGGGAACATTGTTCTGGCTATACCCCATCATTACCATTGTTACGATACGGAGTTATAGCGTCAAACAAGTATTGCTCAGTCACGATTTTATGCCTGAAGCATGCGGGATCCGGGGCCATCTTTGCTAACAAAAGGCTGGGAAAAAGCATGTCCGAATCCCATTTCACACACGCTAACCGGTCCCTAAAGCCGTAATGTCACCGAGTATGAACAAATTTCGTCACACTTCCTTCATGTGTAATGGAGGTCCATTAGCCAGAACGAATTTTTGTGAACGGTTGAGTCGATCACTGAAAATGTATGCATTCGATGGCTGTCGTTAACTGTCAACAAACGGGGGAAACATACCTGGGTTCGCAACCCAAGTTACCCTGGTCATAAAATAACTACCCTTAAACAATCAAACAACTGTCAACGTCTAGGACCCTCAATGGGCAACGCTAGCCATCGCATAATACTATATACAGTTCAGGTGCTATGCGTTTGTACTATCAGTGTCCAGTACATTTTCTGGAGAAAAAAGCCCCAAAGATTTCGAGGCTGATTCTTTATATTTTCAGGGGCCCCTCGCACGAGTAATTACCACAATATTTTTCAGAAAAGACAAATGTTCTAAAGAATTTTATAGATTTTTGTTTATATAGAAGTTTTCCTATTAGCAGAATAGGAATATTCCGAGGGATAAAAATCAACAACATTTCCGATTGTACTCTCCATTTGAAAGAGTAAATATAGATACACTTTTTTCTCGTTACTACCATGCGTTTTTAATTGAATTAGTACGTAAAAGAGACAGTTGAAAATGATCAAGTTTCAATGCATTGGAAAGCGTGGGAAATTTTTTTAAGTAGTCAACGGGTTTCGGTGGGCTTGAAAGGTCGCAAAATGACATTTGGTATTGCTTACTCTGATGATAGGTGCGATCATAAATTTATTACAAATCTTAAGGACTTTCATAAGAAACGTTCTTGAATTACTGTACATGGTTTTAGTTGGTTAGAAAACATATCGTTCAAAAGTCCAATGTCTTATTGACTGAAGTAAAATCTATATTCTATGAGTTGTCCATTTTTATCGTTAAGAGGACATGCTCAAAAAACCCCTTTTTCCTCGCAAAAAAGCAAATGTTAACGCATTCCAGAGAGAATAGAATTCCCTCCTTACCGACAAGACATGTTCATTCCAAATGTATATCATATTTTTTCGTAAAGACCATATGTGACATAACGTCATCCCAACATCCCAACGTCATCCCAACAAGTGCATTACTTTTGTAGAAGAAGTTCGAAAATCTGCTGTTGTGAAAATTGAGACCTCTTGCCAAACAATGCCAAATCTGTCGCTTTCAGTAAAGACCTGATGTATAATAGCCCGCCCAAACCCACGCTGTGCAATGATGGCGATGCAGGCCAAAACTCAGCAAAGGAAAAAAAAAATCATAATCCATAAATTAAAAGGATCTCAGTATGGTCCTACATGGGGATGGTCCTTTGAAAGAGTGCGCTGCATGGGGAAAACGGAGGGACCCCACATTGACGCTATATTTGCAGATCAGCCAGGCACGGAGGGGGGCGCCCCATGCCCCCCATCGGTTCAGTCGTCGCCGGGGCCCGGTTCCGATAAAAGCCCTTTCTGATAAAATCACGGGCTGAACGAAAATCTGAAAATTCCGCTTTCCGCTCGGTGAGCCCATTGTTTGGCCCACCTCTGTCGGTCGAAGGATCCCGGTCTTTACCTCTAATTAACTGTCAGATCAGGTAGAAGCAACCCCGGTGCGCTGCTCTAATCCGGTGCTAAATCCGAGGCGGACCGAGCGCCACCAATCTCGCCCAATTTGTGGATTTATGGGCCTAAAAACACACCACCTGGAGGAGAGCCCGAGGACCCAACCCCTAACGCCACATTAGGCCGGCATTGAAGGGCAGTGCGAGGATCTTAAATCATGTCCGCGTTTTAAACAAGGCCCTTTCTTCCACCTCATTCAGACCAAGAAAAACGATCACCTTTGAATTTTTCCTCGCTTTAAAAGCATCACAATGGTTGTGCTAACAGAAAGGAGGCTCCGTGAGGCATGCGTGCATCGCGGTACGGGCATATAGCCCTTGGAAATGTGAGGGGAGGTGGTGTGCTCAACCGCAAATATGTTGCACGAGAAATAGCCAAACATGAGTCCAAATCACGCAGTACAATTAACTGCTCAACAGGTGATTTCCCATTAGAAAACCAAGTATACGTCGCCAATAATACGGCCAATTTGCATAAGTGGCTTAATATTTGTGGACTATTTGGCACTTTTGAATTAAAGTTATATTACAATGTACATGCAATATACGTAATTGCAAATCATCCATCATCAGGACCTCTCACACGAATATTTGCCACAATACTTTTAAAAGGAGTCAGAAATTTTCAAGTAGAAATTTGAAAAGTAGGAATTTTTATATAGAATTTTTCTTATTAACATGAATTCCCAGACGTGGACAGGAGATTTCAGCATAAAAAACCAAGAATTTTAAACGTAATTCCAGACTTTTTTGAGGTAATACACATTTCCGATTTTCAAGGCACATCGGTTGAAAAATATACATCTGAAAATGACTCGTTTAATTCATTTCAAATATATTTAAATAACTAGCAACATACAAGTTCGCATACTAGCTACTTGTGTCATCTGACACCAATATTGCAGTTCATCGCTAATGCAATTTAGATATATCTCTAAAATAGCATTATACGAAATTATAAAACTATAATTATTCAACCGAATTTTGATGAGCCATATTTCCAATGAAAATTATCAACATACTAGATGTGCATATCGGATGACATTTTAACGAGATTGGGAATTCTTACTGCACATATGTATATATGTACATATACATATATAGATAGACGAGAATATATTTGTACGTAGTATATACATAGCTGCAAATTAATGATACGTTTTAAACCTGGTTGTTCGCGTGCATTTTAAACAACAGTACATTTTGATTTTATTTTTAAAATTATTGTTGGTTACTACATAAAAACTGTATTAAGGTGGCAAAAAACGAAACATGGTGAGCCTTTCTATGCTAATTTTTTTTTCTCATCTAGAATCTTTGCATATACATATATCAAAGCAAAAAGTATCACTGGGAAAATGAAAAACTACAAATTTAATTTTCGGGAGAAATAGGAATAATATTTTACCCCGGAATGTGACGTATGCACGCGATTAGATCATGTACATACAGATTAGATAAGACAAAGAAAGTTATAAGGGGATCGCCCCTTTTCTCGGTTTACGAGGGCAATTACCACGAAATTTCGGCACTACACATACAGTATGAAGCCGAGACCGGCCATGTCGGCACCTCTCAATGGGAAGCAATGTGGCAATACACAATATTTCTCTCTCCAAATTTTATGTTTGGATAATAACCATATTTCTGTACGCCTCGCGATAGCTCTATAATTTTTTCTCCATTTTTTTAGTGAAGTTATAACACTCGATCCCCGGTTTTCGGCTAAATATAGGGGCTATTTGATTAAGACATAAATTGAGAAATGCGCCAGCGATACCTGCGTGTATGGCCTACGGGAAAAAGTATGGGTCGAGAGGTCAAAATGCCAATAAGCTCCCCTTTGAAAATCCACTCTTGTTGTCTAAATATCACGTTTTATCGAAAAAATTCATTGAAAACCTAGGCATGGTATAACGCGTATACATTAAGGCGGTTCTGCAGTAAAAATGGCTGCAGAAAACTATTTATTCTTCTGAATTATCTTTTTTATTTATTTATAAATGGGAAAAATTGAACATTTCTGAAGCATAATAAGCATTTTCAAATAAAACTAATATTTCAACATTCGTTTTTTTGTTGTTTTATAAAACCACTCTTCGCCAAACTGCCTTCACCAAAACTGCATAATGCAGAAGTACTCGGTTTTAGATAACTTACATGCACTGGACCTCAAACCCACATTTGACCATTCATATTGGTAAAAATAAGACTTGAATAGAAAATTATAAAAACCCTAGAAAAACAGTGCATTAGAGGTACCCACCCAACTGGAGGTACCAATGGACATTGATTATGATCCCTTTGGAGTATTATCGTATTAGAACAAGTATTTGCGATTACAGCGCCACATGATGCTGTTACTACTTCTGGAACAATAAACCGTCCTTGAGCTTGGTTTATGTTTAGGTCGCTAATTTGCGACCCAAACTATTGGGCAGCCACTAACCCGTGTCATTTATTAAAATAAGCTCGAAAACAAGATTTGTCAGAAACAGGGAAAGTTGAGGAAGGCAGTGAAATCTCGAAAGAAAATAAGCACCGTGACCAGTGGCTTTTGTGGACAGACGAAGAAGGGGGAGAAGAAAAGGAGGGTCGGAAAGGCCTCGAAAGCAGATATATATTAATCCGAGACCTCTGCTCAAGCAACAGCAAGAGACTTCGAGGAAAAGGCGGAGATTAATGCTGTTGCTAGAAAAATGTCAACTAAACTTCGTCCACGCTTAACTTAATCCCAACAAAAGACACACTTGTTCCGCTCCTTACTCTGCAAATGGCCCGAATGACTACCAATGAACCCTTTCCCCATTGTGTACGCTGGATTTCCTTTTAAAAATAAATTCCAATTTGGAATCTGAAGTAGCAGGGATGCTCGCCATGATGTCCGAGCTAGCATTTTGATTTTTTCTTCTTTTTAATTTGCAAGGACTGCCCATTGTCCAAGGAGTGGACCACTTTCATCGTGTTTGATCATATAGAGTAAAGCACATTTTCATATGATCATATAGAGTAAAGCACATTTTCATACAGCGACACCTAGGAGATACCGTACAATGAAAAAAAGAACGACACTATTGAAGGGTCCATCTCAAAGTACACACTAAAGGTTCTGTCTTGACATGGCATGCCATTCCTCTATAGCTACTCTACAGGTATGACATATGCATGTACCTTAAGACCATTAGTTATGTTACGAGATTCCACTGTAAAGCAATTTAATGGCAATGGGGCCAATTGCTCCATAATCACATTAGCAATTGGTCTCCAACATGAGTTTTCACTTGGGTTAACACCTAAACATATGATCGTCTACACACAAAGAGTGGCACACAAGTGCACATTGTCTCACCATAAAGTCCGTAGTTTGAATGGGGTAAAGCATTTTAACTTAAAACAAAACTTGAAAAACAACAAATGTTGATCTTTGTAACAAAAAATAAAACAGAAAATTTTCTCTTCAAAAAGTGTGTGAAAAACTAATTTTCTTACTTGCTTTGAGCAAACTTTTTACTTCCATGTGTTTTTATGTCATATTACAATGCTACTAGTAACGTGTCAGAAGATTCCACGCTGTAAACAGTTTCCCGCAATTTCTCTTTTGTAATTGGAGCAATTTTTCTTTGTCATATCGAGCAACGCAATTAGTAACCATTACTGCAATAATTGATAGTTATATCAATGCATTTAAGGCAGAAAAATTGCTGACAGGGACAAAATAGAAAATCGATAACATTAGTTTAATCCCCACTTTTCCTACTTTTGGCGCCACCGAGCATTGTGCAATTCCAAAACCCAGCAGCTGGAAACAACTTTGATGAGTGGCTTAGCCAAAAGTAGTCTTCTTTTTCTACCATTTTGGATGGCAATAGGTGTGCGTGCGTACATTTTGGACAAAAAAGATGTTAGGCCCCTGCAGCTAGAGAAATAGCCAGCATGAAATAATGACTTTTCAGACGAGTTTCGTGAGGCAGTCAAACGCGAGAGTTTTTGTTCGTGATGAAGACATCAGGAGCAAATAGGCCTACCGTGATACGGAAATTAAATAACAACTGGTCGTAATTATGACGGCCTTAAGATGTGAATCCTCGCCCACGAAAAAATAATAGTTATATCTAATTTAAGGATACAAAGACTTGCCAAAAGCGCCCTCTTTCCTGCGGGCGGTGTGACACTGCAAGAGGGACTTTTGTTTTGTTTCACTTTTGTTGTTACATATCTAATCTCGATTCCCCATGCACTTCGAAACTACCCCTCCATTCGCCAGTCATTGTTTTTGAAAAATGTACTTTTTGCTCTCTCTCGTATTTCTTTGAGTGTTGTTTTCATTCGAGTAGGACAATCCCTACAAACCTGTGCTCTGGAATGCGACTCTCCTTATTTGCATAATGAGAAACGCGTGCGCCACCTCTTAAGAGGTCAAGATCGCCGTAGATGGCGCTGTATGCAGACTTGGGAAACACTAATGGTAAACAATGCAAAACGTAGTTTAAAACCGTTGGAACACCATGTTGCCAACAATACAGTATCAATCATTCTTGGAATAAATATGAATTCGTGCTTTGTTTATTAATTTCATATTACCGATTTCTGTAAGTTTAGTGTAAGATTGCGTTGACGTTTTATTAAGAGTATAAACCCGTTAGTTGCTTGTGTTGTGTGGATGTTATACATTTACTGTATATAGACTGGATTCCAGTTATTGGGACATTTAGAAATCTTGAAACAATCATGTGTTGCCACTGCACATGTCTGTTCATGACGTACGTACTTGTACAATTTAGGCAGTCTAGAAGTTAAGCTATGCCAAAATGCATGGTTACTAGAAAAATTCTGTTGTTTGTTCTGAAATATGCGCATTTATATAAAGTTTGATCGCGTATGAATACATGTTGCACATTTGTGGATTTTGCTTATAAAACAAGAACAAAACCCTACAAATTTCTTAAAAACAAGCAGAATAAACAAAAATAAATCTTTGAAAACCAGTTACTGTACTTCGACACTCCTTAATTGAGGCGCTAGTAAAAAGAGCTTCATCACCATGAATTTAACAAATGATTTTTCGATGCAAGTGCCATCTAGTCAGCTTAGGGGGGTTTCTAAGTTTCGCAGCTCCCATTTTTGCTTTATTTTTACACCTTCGCAGAGGTGCTGAGAAAGTGGTTACTTTCACACCGGAGGAGACGAGAATATAAAAGGCAGCGAGATTTCCATTGGCCTTTCATTCTCGCCTTTTGATGCTCGAATCCCTGAAGACAAAGAGCCAAATGAAGACAGTAAGAACAGCGGTGTCCCATTGATATTATCTCCTTTTTACGGATATAATAACCCCCGTGCACCCCTTAACAACGTTTCACCTCGGGCTTCTGTCAATTTTAAGTGAAATCTCCCTCAGCGTTACCACTATATATCAATGAAGGCGAAATTTTCAAAGTTTCTTGGTTAAATTCCACCGTTTCATTGTCTGTTTCGCATCACAAGCACCAGGTAGGACATGTACGAAGAAGTTATAGAAGAAACAGGAAATCAAGTGCTAATGTTTTTTCAGTATTGTAATCCTTTTTAAACACTGTAAATACTGACAGATTAATGCTTATTATATACTGTGACATTGATGGGTTTAAAAGATTATAGACAATGACGGTATATGCGACATGAAGCACTATATAATTAACTAAAACTTGACATTATTGTAGCCTTGCAAAAGGGATATGGAATGTCTGCATGATGACATTCAGGATACACATGCATCACTTGCATTTCTGACAACCTATAACTATATTTTTAACTGTTTGTTGTTATTAATTTCCAGGTTCAAAGCATAGACTGTTGATCTGAATATTTAAAAAAAAACAAAAGACAACATAACTAAAATGTTTACAGTACATGGAGGTACAAAAAAAAAGCTAACAAAGCATGGTTATAAGAGCATGGACTCGAGTTAATTACCTTTAGGACTGGAGGCAAAATGGCAAAACGTTCTCAATAGAACTTCAATACTAATTACATTCACTATCACCAGACTTGTATTTCGTGGTTCCGCCCTGATGAAAAGTCCAAACGCCCCAATAGATACCTCAGCCCCCTATTCCCTTACGGGATTTTTAACACTAAAAGTAAAGAACTCGTGTAATACATTTTTTAGCGATGAACATTTACAATCCTAATGCAATGTACTCTTAAATATTTAAGAGTGCTTTGTATGCGCTACGTGTCTCTGTGATGCACACTAATTGAGTCTTGAGCTCGATCTCTCGAGTAGTAATAAAAATTACAGTTATATTTGCTCGTATTACAGTAATTAAGCTGTAATATAGTATTAGAATACAACAGTATTTTTATTACTTGAAATCGAGCTCAAAACTCAATTATTGTGTATCCCAACACGCTATGCATACAAATTACTTGGCTATTTGTTAAGATCAAACTTTGATAATATCTTACGACTATAATGGCTTTAATTAATGTCACTCAATTTTCGTTGAAATAAAACACGTTGTACAAATGGTAGGTAATATAGAACTTCTTTCAAACAGAATAGTAATGTCCTCGTACAGTTTACTGTATAATTATCGTTTATAACTAGAGCGTATTCACCACCCAACGTAAGCATACGTCTTTAGACTGACCTTAAATGTAAATGGTGGTAATGGAGAAGCATGGCCTTGAACTACCCAAGTTCAAATCAATGCTCCTCCCTTCCCCGAGATAAATTAACCGTACCTCAAAATTCTTAGAGATTTCAATCAACTTTAAATTCTATTAATAAGGCAATTAGACAAAACCGCCATCAACGAAAAGGCCCAAGATTGAGCTATGCAATCGAATTAAGGCTTGTTATAAAATTCTAATATGTTAGAACTGAATTTTGAAAACGTTATATTGGTTTTTTTAAAGTTTACACTTGAATGTATCAAACATCTCCGCCAAATGTTCGCATAGTACTGCTTTGGGAATGAACAACCCATTTTCAAATCCCAGCGCCATCTATGTTGCGTCCAGCGCAGCTGCCCAACACGTTGGTATTCCCTGCGCAATTTGGGATTTTCAAAGGGGGATTATTCCAAACTTTCAAACTCAATTAAGAGTATATAATAGCAAGTTCCCTGCACTCCCTCTCTCCTGTCTCCGAATATATATTCCATGGTTTTTAACGCTAACACAAAAGCAAATAAATGGCTGGGATAAACAATCAATCAACAAGGGAGACTTTCAGCACCGATGAATTTCCATACGAAGATCGTTTGCCAGAGTGCATTAATCACTAAATCCCCCCTCAGACTATACACAAGCTATAACAACGAGATTACAGTTCAATTACTCTGGTCTTCTGATAGCGAGAAAGAAGCATTTGAGAAACACAATCTTAAAAAAAAATAACAGTTCGTTAATTAAAATATACTTTTTTTGTTGTCATTGTTCGCTCACATTATAGACACAACACGGAGGAGGCAATAAGAGAGGCACGCCTTGCACGCATTGAAAACGCCAAAATTAATGGGAGGTTAACTTAGAAACCTGATTCAGTCCATTTGCATATACAGTAGTTTGTTCTATAGTTAGGTTAATTTGTAAAAGTGTAGCATCCATAGTTTTTATGAGGATTCTTCAAGTTCAACAGCTCTTAAATAATAAGAGAGACGACCACCTCCATTTTTCCTACGCATCGTAGCCTCTGAAATTATAGGCGCGTTAACGTGCCTTTAGGTGTGGCCAGCTCCGGTTCGAGTAATTTATCAGTTAATTACACGTTAACACATGTGTAAATGTGATTTAATCAGAGTGGCAGTGAATTTCCATCTAATTTTACCTTTGGGGATCTTTTGCCAGCCACTTGATCAATTAGGAAGGCCAGAGATTCTCTCTTCAGAATAATAACAGATCTGAAACAACTTTTTTTTTTCTATTCTGTAAACTTGAAAACACGATTACAAGCCTGGTTACGATACATATTTAACAACTGCAAAACAACACCAACGGGACACAGCGGTATGTCTGGGTACACACATGTCGCATCTCTATAATCAGTCTATGGCCAGTTGCACCAATTTTCGTTTAATTGCTTATAGAATAGATATCGATATACGTTCAAGCTTTTTATTGTGCAACTATGTATAAGTAGTGAAGCTATAATCTAATCGGTGAATAATATTAAAAGTAGGTTACTGCAACTTGTATTTGAGTGGTCACAAAAGTGCGGCCCAACAGATTTGCATGATTATAGTGAATCTGACATGCTGGAGGTTTAACCCCGGAGCCATTCAACATGATTAAATATTCATAGAACGAATACATAAGCCGAAACTCTCAAACAAATCATCTTAAAGATACTAGGTTGCAGGATCAAATACCAACAGAAATTTTGGAAAAAAAACAAACCAGATCTCTATGTTTCATGATTTCAAGATTAATATTACCCAAGTATAGGTCTCTACAGGGAAATGCAAGGTTCCACATTGAACCTTTTGTCAAATATAGAACCCTCGAGGTGCTTTAATTTTTAGAAAGGTTCAAAAATTGCAACCCCCAAAAGTTCTATATGAACTAGTACTTCAATTTATAATAGAGTGTAATTATCAGAACTCCACTTACATATTGGTCCCAATGCAGTGGAAAGCTCATGACAACACAGTAGCACTCGTATTGTTCTCAAGTTAGTATTGTTCTCGGATTACCAAAGAATAATTAATGTAGTAAGTCTCGAGTGTACTGAAGGGTCGTTCATGAATTATGCCATCGAATGGAAGAGGAAGATTTACTACAGTATTTTAGAAACGCGTTGCACAATGCACATGCTGTAATATCCACTACGTGATATTGAGTACAATTTCACGCTGAAGTACAGCTTTAATATGCAGCAGCGTTTGTTATAGGTGATATTTTAATGACTTTTTCGACAATCCTAACCTCCCCCATGCGTGTAACTTGAACCGTGGAATAGAGAATGTTTTTTTCTTCTCCTGGTTGGCTATTAACCACAACATGCAACAGGTATGCCCGAGAGTTGCATTCTCGATCCCTTGATGAATTTGTACGGTGTCAGCATTTGTTATTTACACTTGACCCTCCAGTTTTTCTTAAAACTCAATCAGCGTTTTCATTTTTTTTATATATTATAAATCGAGGCTCCTGCACGATGTCCCCGGGGCTGCTGTTAAAAGTTTATTCACAGCGCCATCACCGGTCCAATACATGTATACACCCCATGCTTCATCGATATAATAAATATATTCAGCGTTATGATACGTCTTTATTGAGCTATTTAATGGCTTATCAACACACCGATTTTATTATGACCGCTTATTTAGGCTGCTCCGATCATATTCAATATGCAAATTTCATTATAAACGCTGGTTTCAATCCAGAAAAAACCTCCATAACACGAAATTTGAAAAGCTATATTCTCTCCGGGGAATTTTTTCTAACATTTTAGTGGATTTGAAATTTAGTGCTGCTAAATTAGAAAACTTCTACACTAAAATTCAAATAAATCTACGTACATAAAACACAAAATGAAATTATTCAAATACCACCTTCACGTTATTTATCATATGCAATTTTGTTGAATGCAAAATAAGGAAAACATAAGTTTCCCATATGTATAAAGTGGACATTGGTCGACTCCAGTATGTCTTCAGGCGTATACATGCACGCTTGACATTTGTTCCGTAACTCATTAATAATCAGCATGTAGGTCCTTAACGACACTTCGTGGTACAAGGTTAATACAAGAAGCCCTAATGAACAAACAACCCCTAACCACAGAACTCTATATAGCTGATAGAGTGCCCTAGTCGTTCAGTCTTCCATCCCATTTTCCCCGTCAAAAATTAAGGGTCTCTTGACTCGGATACAGCCAACTGAAAGCAGTGACAAATTGATTTGCCACCTCGACCTATGAGGAAAATTTGAAAGAGGTAGCCCGTGGATGGTATGCAACTGGGCGGAGTTAGGCCCACCCAGATATTGACGCATGGGACACATCGTGGGACAGCCGTGCAAATGTCAGTTGACAATGACCCTCCCGTGCTTTCAAAGTCCCTCTAAAGCCACTGACTGATAGTTCAAACTAGAGTGATGACCATTTCGTTTCTCTTATTCAATAACACGAACAAAATCCATAGGTATAGAACTTTGAGAACGTCGTTAAGTTGCATAAATGCGTCATACCGCATTTAAGCCCCTTTCAAATTGTGCTATATACTTATAAAAATTACATTCGTTTAATCCAGGTGGACGTGCATGACCACAGATGGTGCTGAAGTGAGCCAAATAACTCCAAATGCCTAAAGCAACTAAGAAAGCTATCTACGATTTGCGAACATATATTTGAAAATCGAGAAAAAAATAATTACATGTTATTCTGAAATGTGGCGCTACTTTCTTACTTCTACAACAAGGCTAGTTGAATTAGTAAAATAATTGTTTCGATGCTAGCAACGTTTTTAAACGAGCCTTTGTATACACATGAGGAATAGAATGACCCTCTTGTATCAGATTTACTGAAAATTATGAGAGCCTACAGGGACAAAACAACAAGAGGCGCTCCCAAGAAAATTTAGTTGCGGGCATTTATCTTTTTAGGGCAGCAGCTTCATTTTGTTTATGGACTAATCATTTTCACAGAATAGCTCCTTGAATTTTCAATGCAATTTTATTTGTCTTAAAGCGACAAAAAGCGAAATATGGCCTGAGTCAGGGGCAGGCAGTCTTATAACAATGGTCGGTATCCCTTTGTCCCGGTGAGTGATATGAATGCCGAGGAAACAAATTCAAAAGGACAATAAGCCCGTTCAAGAGGCTAAATAATGAAGAAGTTGCTATGATTTATGAACTTTTCGGAACTAAAACTGATGATCGTCGTCCGTTCTTGAGGTTTTACGGCTCGCATGTTCGCTAAGAAGTCACGAATCGGGATGGACTTTGCCGGACATAAATGTTAAATTAATGACTCACCCTCCCCAAAAGTGAAAAATCCCATCATTCCCGTTTTAAGTAGCAGCAATAAAATATAATATCGTGCCACAACTAATTGAAAATTTAATACCATATTCTAATAAATCTTGTTGACTTTTTTTGTAGAAATTGGAGCCGAAGATATAGCTGGAAAATGTTTATGGGCCAAAAATCGCAAATTTACGAGTTGGGAGCTATTTTGAAGAGAAAACCAAGACTTTCATCTCTCAACCTTTAAATGGCTGTTAAATAACGGTTGACACCTCCCCTCCAAAAACCCTTGTCACATTTAGCCACAAACAGCTTCCCTTTTTACTTTTGAACGACGTCAACAAATATCGAATTTATTTACAAATATAAAAAACCGGTCAAAGTGATTTGAAATTACTTGGTAAAATATTTTGTTATAGCATTTTTAATATTAATTCAAATTCAATCAAATCAAACATTTTCTAAATGTGTATGAATGCCGTAAGCTGAAAAAGTTTAAAAAACATTGATGTTCACTGAATAGCACAATGTTGCTCATTGGTCAATATTAAGACCCCCAGTTAATGGAAAACCTCGGGTTACAACGAAACTGGAAGCTTTTTAGTTAAACCCATTATTTTTAAAGAGTACATGTAGAGTTAACAGTGCAAGTAAATGTTATGTTGGTGTCACGAAAACCTTCCTCTACTGTCTGCTAAAATCCGCTGAACAAAAATAATAGCCCAAAGAAGAATTTATGTAGCGAGGTTTCAAAGATTTATAAATCGTCGGTGAGGAATTTTAATTCGGAGGTTTGTCGCTGCACTTACGCCGTCTCGTGGCAGACGAATGATTAATGGATGGACAGAAACAACACGTTGAACTGACATTTCTAAGATGCCTTCGTTTCATTAAAATTCAACTCATTAAATTGAATTGCATCTGCATGCGGCGTATCCGAGCCCGTTGAAAGAAGAAAAAAGCGGACCCTACGTCGACGCCCTAAGTAATTTAACGGCGCATCCGCTTCATTACAAAGTTGAAATTAAGTTATAGAAGATTCTAATTCGGCGTGACTTTTAATAAGGGGAAAATTCTGATTAGTTGCATATTTTATATAACCCCTTTTCAAGATCATCCAACATTTTTCATTCGAAACTAACATTAAATTACTTTAATTTCAAACATTTTGTAGTGCAAATATCTCAACATTTTCAAATTTGGAAATCCAAAAAAATAAGTTCAAATCATCGAGATTTATTTCCAAAATCAGACAATTAACGACCAAATACGGGCTTAAATATAAGGTTAGGTCCACTTTGCAGACGGCCCATTTTAAAAACTCATTATAACTTATTATGAATAGATGACAAATTTTGCAAAAGTTATACTATAACCTATAGCCTAACCTAACCCAATCGAGGACCTAAAACATTTGTAATATGGGTTCTCGGCGAAGTGTGGCTATATTGTTCTTTATATCAATCCGTTTTATTTTGACCATTTTAACAGGATTTTGAGAAAGTCCATATGATTTGTATTTTTTTTTTTTTTTTTTGGTTTAAAGTTGAAGCATCAAACGGTCCCGGCCATCTTTCGATCTTAGCCATAAACATGGCTCATAATAAAATGACGAGTTGAAAACAATCAACACGAAACATCCTAGGAAGAGGACCTAAATATACAACACGACGTTTGACAGTTCATGAGGTCCTTAAAAAATTACAAGAGCCACAAAATGGCAACTGCATCATGACACATCCAGGCAATATGATTCTGTAGCGGGTTAAGTAATACCAAAATCTGCATTCCACATCATTTGGATGTCATCATTGAAGTGCATGCCCAGACACGGGTTAACGGTGTCATTGGGCTTTGTATCTCCATGTCTAACAAAACGAAATAAGTCAAAAATGAAGGCATAATGAAACGCGATAAGAGCGACAAGAGCAGAGATCCTCCGCCCAAATTGCACCAAAGCGAATAACTCAAAAGGGGGTTTGTCCACTCCACCCTAAAAAAAAGCCGAATTGTTCTCTGGCGACCATAATTCGCGCCGCGTGTGTCTTTTTGGAAACACGTCTTCAGAAGACGTTTTCTCTGAGAGACAATATCCCTTTACGGGTGTTACGAAGCAGTAAATATCCATCCCATGGGGGGCACGGAATCCAACGATTTTTGTAAATGGTTTCATTACAAGAGAATGTAGTTTGTTCAGGAATGCCTGTTGTATGGCAGTTCCTCGCAAGGGCGTCATCGATAAGCTACAAACTTGACCCATCTTGGCCCTTTGATAGAGAGTGCAAACTCGGCACGCTACTTTCTTGTCTTTAGCCGTGGCTTTTTTGGCA
This sequence comes from Ophyiulus pilosus, assembly GCA_033995625.1. Classification (NCBI taxonomy): domain Eukaryota; kingdom Metazoa; phylum Arthropoda; class Diplopoda; order Julida; family Julidae; genus Ophyiulus; species Ophyiulus pilosus. The sequence goes on from JAUJYV010000052.1 coordinate 56,594, forward strand.
AGACAGGATATCTGGAACCACACCCTTCAACCATGTTTATGGCAATGGTAATACGCTCGGATTTTTGTTTCCTCTTGGTCCACCTTCGAAAACTACAAAACAGTCACTAAGGCTGGCTGGAGACCATCTGGACAAGTCAAGATGGAAAAATAAGAGGAAGTAAAAATGTGGGAAATGGATCAGAGGCTGGCCATGTGTCCAACAACGTGGTTTGGGGGAACTGGTCACTCCTCTCCCACCGCCGATGGGTTTTGGACCCGCGGGTGTCCGCCATGATGGATTGGCAATTTCTCTGACACGGCCATTTTTGCTTATTATTCCCTAGGCACAGCCACATTCCTGAATGTCATCGAAAAACAGTTTGTTAAAAGCGGAAAGCGAAATCCCTGGATGATTAGAAACACGTGCATGTCACTACCTCGTTTAGTGTGGGACCTTACACTGGTGAAATATGTGTCTGCAAAATCGCTTTCAGCATACATATCGATTGAGCCACGTAGAAAAACATTTTACCTTTGTTGTGACATGGTAATAACACATTTTTTTTGCTAGTTGAAGTCGAGCGCCACATTTCTGCAAAATTCCAATTAGGGTCCTAAACAAGTTTTGGTTCCTCCGGTATGAATTCCCATCTCCATTATGAGCTGAACAAATCTAATGTCAATGTTTTTGGCAAAAGTTAACACTCACCCCATACCCAATTCTCTGAAGCCTGATAACTTGTGACAAGCTAACAAAAGACTGTACCAAACTTGTGAAAACTTCATAAACAAACTACCAGATACCGATAATGAGAATATAAGCATCATTATAGACATCAAGAAGTTATGCAAATAACAATACATATAGGCAACCAAAAACATGTATCACCTATAATTCCTATAAAAACGACATCATGTATATAGATATCAACATTTGTCAAAGTTGTTAACAAAAACTGCAATTTCATTTTAAATTAACATAAACGGTAAAAGTTAAAACCCGTATATGAAACCTTAGTATATGAACGCTATCAACGGACGGATGGTTAACTAGGACTTAAACCCCAAACACTTGAAAGACTTCCCATTTACACCAAAAAATCAACGTTTGTCTGGTTTCTAAATCGTTTCCCGAGAAACATTACACGATTTGTTAAATGGCAAAAAAAAAAATATATATATATATATATACGTGATATAAGAGGGGGAGAAAAATGGCTGACTGCCTTATGCTATATATGTTCAGACTGAGCGTAATAATAATGTTCAAAGTATGTTGTTGGGTCGTCTGTTGTCACTCGAGTAGTGGGGGCTGTTCAAGCACTTGAAAGACAAGACCAAGAAATAGATAGCCAGCATGCTCTTTTTTAAGTACCTGACCTGCTTCTTTACATTGCCGTCTGCCGATACTTGACTATTTCCAGATCCCCTCTTTTTTTTCTTTGATTTCCCTTAGGAGGCGCTGATAACACTGACGGGAACAAAGGAGCAATACTTATTATAATAGTGGTATCTTTAGTGATATTTAAAGTTTTTAAAGTCCTGTTATTTCTGTAATGATCATAGATAGGACCCTAATTGCCCCAAGTCTAAAAAGGGTCTCAAAATGGACAAGGATTGTCCATGCCGCGTGTGTTAAAAAGACCACATGATGAAAACAGCTGCGAGTTTTAAGTGATTTTTGCGAAAAATGCCACGTTGTACTCCCATTGTTTCAAGTGCAAGGAGGCTGTTTTGAGGGGGGACCCTTACATTTTGCTATCTTTATAAGGCATCGACATTGTTGATAAAAGTAGAAAATAATGCCGTCTAAAAACTAATAATTGCCTAGGACTCCACGTCCATAAATTTTCCATGCTGAACTTAGATGGAGCCAATGTTTAGTTATCCATCTACAAGATATACATGATTCTGTTGACATTTGTTGATATAAAATATACTAATAAAGGTTGGTTTCAGAATCACAACCATTTGTATCAAAAAACTTATTTAAAAACCGAATTCAGTAACGATTAGTCAGTATGTGTAACCAGTGATTTTGACAGCCCTTGCCTAATTTTTCATCCAATTTTAAAACACAGTATATAAGTGTTTTACAAATAATATACAAAAATGAAAAATTTATATTGGTCTCAAAACATATGAGAATAACCAGAGCCTAAATTTAACGCAAAGGTCTATTGGCGGCATTTCTTACATAATCCTTTAAATATATGAATAACATTATCACGTTACCAATACTGAATTATTTTCCGCATCCTTCCATCATCATCCGACGTGATCCGACAACTAAGCCCATAGGCCATATTCATCGGTTGAATAAAATGAGGTCTCACGTGACGAAGTCCCATGATGTCGGAAGAGATTACAATAACCAGTCCCAAAATCTCGGTTTGGGAGAGAGAAACATGTATGACATCCCCATGCAGTCTTTAAAAAAATAGGGATTACGTATTCAGTGTAGACCAAGAATGGCCCTCGGTCCTACAGAAGGTGTATCCTTTTTCAACAGTGACATTTTTAGCACACCCAACTTTTCAACCCATTAATCCCCACGCGAGAACGACCATTATGAAAGGGACAAAAAACGATAAAAAAGCTACAGTAAAAAAAATCTGTATCAACGTTCCCATCGGGTTAAAACGTTTTAAAAGAAGTTATGAATTATTAATACGAATTCCACGAACCAGATAGCGTCATTTTAACGTCTTGTTAATCTTGGTGGACGCCAAGCATATCGATTTGTTAAATCCCCATCAATATTAAAGTCGTTTCGAAAAGGACATGATGGATAGGCACGATAGCACCGGTCAATTTAGCTCGCCTATGTCCAAATCAGAAAACTTGTGTCAAGATATGCAAATATTTTAAGGTATCGTCTCAAACACAAAAAATGATGAAGAATTCAATGTGACAAGTTCTAAATAAATGATTTGTTAAACATCTGTATTACTGACACGAGCAAATAGAGCACTAGAAATGAGCACCGTAATGGGTGCGCATGCGTGGTTCTTCCCTTCCCGCCAATAAAGTTAAGGTATGTATAAAGACGTCGGCATGCTAAAACTTTGTAATAACACAGAATCAAATCTTACCATACAATCTAGTATTTATATATTTATTTTTTGAATAATTTCATCTTGATGTGATGTTACGATCAAATAGCGTTTATTAAATCTGATTTGGCTACTTCAGTAATGAATGCAATTGCTAGTTGAAATTAAATGTGGGGTTTTCCATTTCAGTAATCATTATTGTATAATTTTATGGTTAAAACATACATGTAAAAGATAGGTTTGATTTACAGAAAGTATGCCTATGTATATATACAAAAACTGAGATTAGGAATACATTAGGAAGAACGAAACATGTCTTTTTGATACTGTATAATGCCATGATAGCATTGCATACAACAACCGTATACGCTATACATATACATATATACGTTGGCCCACAAACAGAAAACACAAGTAAAACGTTGGAAAACTAGAAATTTCGGAGGTATACTATGTACACTGCATAAAGATTACCTTTTTTGAAATTAAATAGAAAAAAAGGTATTTCTGGCAAAAAAAAGTGGGCCAGAAATTACTTTTATTATACTGCTTAACAGGCTTCATGAAGGCAGTAAATCGTATTAGAATGTAACTTATTTCTCTAGAAAAAGGTAAACATAATAAATGAGCATATCTAGGCAACCTTGATGTTACGTATAAACTAGTTCACAGGTTTGAAAGTGTCACAGATTGCACGAAATGTCTACTCATTTTAGTTCACCGTCTTTAAGATTCTCAAGCCACCTTGACCACATGCAGGTGGCCCTGACCGAGATGTTTCCAGATTCTCTCACCACTTTATTTCCCTTTCCAGCCGTGGTTTTTAATGGGGGCGTTAGTGCACGGTTTCGTTGAAACACGTGGAACCCAGACAAGTTTCAAAGATGAAGATGAAACATTTTTTGGGGTTGGATTTTCACCCTCTGTTCCAGCCATTCGACCCTAGCGACCTCTCTCCCTTCGCTTTCTCGTTCATCCCTCGCCTTCTCATCTTCTACTCAGAATAACAGGAATCAAATTTCGTAGTACGATATGACCTTTTTTAAAAAAGCGCTTTCTTAGCGACGCCATGCTGCTTCCAGACACAGAAAATGCATCTTTAAGAAGCTGATCTTTGACCCCCAATCATCACTTGCTCATGGATGGAACCTCTTTTCGTTGCTCCCCAGTAGCGCCGCAAAAATTAGCAACATCATAATTGTGCGTGCATGCCCATATATCTTTGCCTTTTGACTTTGGACTAATGAATTAACAACCTGCCGTATATGTTTTAACCACCCTGCAATTACTTGAAAACAGGTCGACAATTTCGTTAATTACAATCGCGAAATAGTTCGGCCTTTTGTGACTTACCGAAACAGCCCCTTATAAAAAACCCAGTCCTTTTCGAAGAATTACTCAATTCCGCGCAAGTTATATTTCTGCATAAAATGAATCATTCTTATTTATACACAAACGGAGCAATACGATTTTAAACTTAATTTAGTCTCTTATACTAAACCAAGATGGCGGCCAAAGAGGCGTTATTAAGCTAAAACTACATATTTTTGGAACGATTTGTAAGCTAGTTCCATACTAACATAATTTCCATCATTGACTCATATCATCGCTAAATCATATTGAAAAGTTTCTGAACGTTTACATTTGGACCAATGAGTTTCTTACAATGTACAAGTACCAACACACAATATGTTATGACACATTCGTCAGCTCTTCTGCCATGCATGCCCAATCCTGCAATGCCACATCCTCTAGCGATTGCAATTACAATCCCCTTAGTTAAATCTTTAGCCAATGTCTGACCCCTTGACCGGTTGACCACAAGGTGAGCTGATCGGCTCCATGCATGCACATTTTCTTGTCTAACACCTCCTGTAGCAGTCCTTCTCGGCAACTTGCAAAGCATCAGAGTGAAAGGGCACTTTTTTGGTGCTATAGTAAAGTGCCAAAGGGAGAAATTTTTATTTTTTTATTACAATTTTCCTCCCCTCCTTCCTCCGTGCCCCAAAGATCGCTGCGGATATTCGTGCTTATATGACCCCTAATTGCTATTTATTGATTGAACCTGGGACGTGGATATAAAACATGCGAAAAAAGCGAAACGTATAATAATAACTCGCACGCCATCGCATGGCGCGGTGTTGACCCTCGCTGTATACAATAAATAAACATAATTACAATGACTCCCGCGCATAGGCCTAAATATAGGCGAACAGTTAGTCACGTGTTATTTTCGCCAACAATGGCGATCAATTGGAGTATCGGCGAATTTCGGCAGCCACCGATCGTCGCCATTGGGTTCGCCCAGTGTACATGCCCTTTTTTTCGTGTTTGTTTAATGTTAAAAAAGACATCAAACGTCAACTCTGTGTGTGCAGAGTCAACAACGCTGTTACCAGAAAACCACCCCCTTGTGTGTTAGGAACACTCATTATGCTAATTGGTGGGCACATTGCGCGTCACAAAAGGCCCTTTATTGGCGCGTTATTTATAGCCGAACACAAAGACAATTGTCCCATTAAGTGTTTAAGGTTAAGGCCATGACCTGTTCTGCTGTATTATAAAATTCTTGATAAGTCGATATTATCGATTCTAAGACGTGCTTCGAGGTTGTGTTAACCTTAATTAAGGTCAATCTATTATTAATACAATGTTATTAAAGTTATCAACCGAATCTTCACTGAAGCTAATTTGAAACGAGAAAAACATTTTATAGCTATAACTTTAACAAAATTCCTAAAGTTATAGATTGCTTTCCTAACAATTGACATCACTGTCTTCTTGTCTTTTGGAAGCAAAGTTAAGATACCTGAGAAGCAGGCATTATTTGAAGTTAAATTCAATCTGAAAGAGACTAAACAACCGAATGAGAACAGTGCTGTCAAACTTAAAACAGTAAATCGTTTCAAATCGATTTCTTTTTTAAAGTATTGTTTAATCTTTATATACCCACTTCGCCGATGGTTATTTTGCCGACTCCTATTATATCCCATTATAGAATTATTTTACGACAATTTATTATAATATTACTTGAACCCAGCTTTTTCCTATCTTGCCCTAACCTAACCAAACGACATCGGCAAAATGGAATGTCGGCAAAGCGGGACGATACCTACATATATGAGACACCATAATAAACGCAAGTATGCGAACACATGGAAGATGCTTTTTGTAAGCTTAATTGATTCTTCTTATGCTTTGTAACTTCGTCCATAATTCCACACATACAGTAGTAGTATGTGGGTTGGTTGAACATCCCCATGTACAAAAAAAATATGGGGACAAATGTGTAGGCGAATATCTATTTTAAACCCCAACCGAGTAAAATATCCACATCGATGTTTTTATTAATAACGGACAAAAAAAAAGTCCTCGAAAGTTACGAGAAGCGGGGCAATAAACTGAAATTATAGAAGAGTTAAAAAAAAAAAGGCAGGACGGAATTTTGAAAGGGACAAGGAGGCGGAAATGCGACGTGACACGTGAGTTTGTCACGCGCACGTGGTCGCGAATCGAAAAATGTTGAAAGTACACAGTCCCCCATTAGTCGGTTCACAAAGCGGTTTCTGTTGTATACTCAAAAGTGTTTCCATTTCTCCGTTTTTAAACAGCATAACATTTTCTTAAGTCATCAGTAACGGAGTCGAGAGTGTGAGTTTGAGTTACACAACACTTGGGAGCCCATGTCCGGTCGTTTTCAAAATATTTTTTCCCCTCCCCCATCCACTTTTCTATACGGATATTATGCTAACGTCTCGTTAAATTTCTCCTCGGTCCTCACTGATTATACGAGTTAGGACTAAAAATAATATCAGCAACGCAATTAGCTAAAGAAAGTTGACGACTTTGTTGACATGTTTTTTCCCCTTGATAGAACCTCTCAGCCTGTCTCCTTACAACTATAGCTATCCCCTCTCCGATCCTGTAATTTTTCCGCAAAACACCATAAACCGCTTTTTGTCCCATCCTAAATAAGGAGTTTCGCTATTCAATGACGTCACTTAACGCGCTATGTCACGTGTGGCGGGGACGCAGAAAAAAATATTAAACATGACTTGAAAACGCGATGTCAACAGTAACAACATCGTTTCGAGCATGTTACACGAATCATGCTTATAGTGTTTGCCAAACTAAATTATGAACATGTTTATGGTAGCAGGTGAAACTTGCCCGGCTAAAAAAAAGTATACTTTTCAAACCATTTTTCACTTTTCGTCATTTTTGACATTAGAAAACTGAACGATAACATATACAAACTAGTACTTGGGCAATAGACGTCTTGTCAACAAGATGTTCAGCGCCACCTAGCTGCGTATGAAGTTTTTAGCACTGCTTGTCCAAGATGGCAGACTCTGGAGTCCACAATCTTGGAAAAATAATGCTAAAAGGCACATATACTGCTGCTTCACATTGTATATGACCTTACGATAACATCCCTCAAAAATTGGGTTTAATATTTTTTTGGGGAAATTTATATTTCCTGTTTGATCATTAATTTAAGTTATATTAGCTCTAGTCAAATTTGCTTACCTCTTGCAACTGATGAACGATGGGAATGATGACGATGTCGAGATTTGCTTGTGGTAGTTGGGATGGTGGTGATTCCTAATGGTGTGACAATTCTTGAAGGATCCTCTTCTTTTATAGGAAATAAACCATGGCGTTCCATTGCCCAAAAAAGCCACTTCAGAAAAACAGTTATGAAGGCTCAAGTAATATCTGAAAACAGAAAAATAATGGCTAATGAACTGTAACTAATATACGATCAGTCAATTTGTCAATAGTTAACTAATGACAAATTGATAAAAGATATTTTATAAAGCAAAGAATGGTTAGGTTAGGTTAGGGTAGGTTAAGCAAAAACTGGGCTCAAATAAAATTATCGCAAACATTTTGTAATGGGATATAATGAGAGTAGGCGGGAAACTGTGCGAAATGGAAGTCGGCAAGACAGATTTAAACCGTTTAAACAGACGCAATCACTTTTTGCAGGAATTCTGTTCTTTATTTAGTGAAATTTCACCCAAAATTTCATGAATTTATGATGTACTGCAGCATTATATTTTATAAAACAGCGAACATTTTCCTTCAGCTACACAAGTTTGCCAATTGCCACCCATACGTGCACAAACTTACAATTGTTTAAAAAAATATGTTAGTTTAATTCCGTTTGGCTTACACTTTAATTCTTAGGTTAGTGAATGCATAACTAAGATGTTTTTTGTCTCTGCTATACATCATCGTTATATTCGGGTACACTTGTAACAGTTGAAAACGTGTGTGCCCCCAAGCTTCAACCATGCCCTTGTTCATACAAAATAAAAAATTCAAGGAACCAAAGTTTCTTCCCCCTAACTGTCCCTACCGGCATACACATGCAAAAGTTCACCAAGGAATTTAATTTTACAGCGATTACACTTTAAATTATTTGTCATGGATTTCGTGACCCATAGGTGCCGTCAGTTTAGCTTACGAGCATTTATTAATTTCTGCCTTCTGTGCATATAAGCTTAATAGATGGAAGTTATTTCTAAGAATTGAGACCGCCACTGTATTTTCTTTTTTCTCCTTAAGATTTCAACACATAGGCCCTAAAGGTTTAGTGGGGGAAAAAACGCCATCTCACTGGATTTATCTGCGTTGCAATGCCGCCAGGGTAATGCAAAAAATAATATTTTATTCATGTTAGGGGATTATGCGAGACCCCTTAATGGAACTCATAGCACAATTTGTCATGTACCTTCCTGTTTAAAATGCGCAATGCAAGACGGATTTCCATACCTTTGTGTAAATGAGCTTTTATACGAAGTAAAAATCTATTTAACACGTTCACTAATTAAGTTTAAAAGGCTATAAGGCCAAGACGAATTTGGGCCATTGCCAGCATAAATTTTATACAATGCTTTTAGTGCAATAATTAGCGTTGAGCAAAATTAAAGTTTCTTCAATTTATTCGTGGTTCACACCCATTCTACTTCGAATTAATTTTGTAAAGTACCTCAAATTTCACAAGTCATTACCACAAATCTTATATATATTGATATGGAAAATAACTTCAATTTCATATACTATCTGTGATAAGCTATATTTTGGATAACAAAGTATTTATTTTTCCTCAGGGAATTTCATGGGTACAAGCATTCTAGCTTAAAGTAACTTGCACATCCAATGCAACTTGAAATGTCAAATTCCATTGCTTGTTTCGGATCACTTCCAGCTGCTTTTTCTTCACCATCCCAATAAACAAAGCATTTCACAAACAAGTGATCGTGTGGTTTTTCCGATAACACAAAAATAATCGTGTGTCGAAAACAAAAAAGGCAAGAATTTCTATTTTTTTCTTCTTCTGAATTTCGTTTAATTGAATTTGCCGTGACGAATACGCAAGTCGTTTTTTGCTTAATTTCTGGGCAACAATTCGCGTATCAGCGAATTGTTTCTATATAGAAAAAGTAAATGGACCCCTGGAGATCCCACGCAAGTTAACAAAATTGAAACAAAGTCATCAGAAAGTGTTTCTGGGCTACTGATTTTCCCAACCAAATGACATATACATATGTATACGTATAGTGGGTATGCCGTGGAAGGAATGCTCTTTGGGGGACGAGTTTGAACACGCGCAGTATGGGGGCAGATTCCCTCCACCGACTGGACACGGCATCTGAACCATTTCAGACACCCCACATTGAGAAGCTGCCTTGTTTCTTAAATTGTAAATTATGACCATTGTGCAAAAAACGGCATAGTCCAGTATTAATGCCTGTTAACTCTCCATGACATTGTGATACTCGGCGCGCCATCAAGAAACCCAGTAAGAAAGAATTTTGGACTAATAATAATAATAAAAAAATTGAAAACTTCCTCTTTGAATGATATCAAATGACTATTCTGAAACAACTGTAAGACTTCTGTACTCAGTTAAAAAAGTTGAAGGTTACGTGTTGATAAAGAAGCACCTTGTACAGCAATCAGCCAATCAAGATAAGTATGGTAATGTTATTAATTTGGCATTACTAAGACTGATATTATTAGAAATTATTAGGAATACATACAAAAATTATCAGAAAATAAATCCCATGTTAAAAGTAGACAGGTTCCCAATATCTTAGCAGTTTATAGCATCGAATTCTGCAGTGATAAGAATTTTCAAGATAACCGATGGCCATGCAAGTTTCATCTACAATATACAGGGTGTCCAGTAGATTTGCTGGGAAAATTTCAAGGATTTCAAGGCTAATTATTTACATTTTCAAGGACCTCTTACACGAATATTTACCACAATATTTGTCATACAAGTCAGAATACTAGAGACGTTTAAAAAAAAAATTATAATTACATAAAGAATTTAACACGAATTTCAAGCATAATTCCCGACATTTTCAAAGCTGCTGGACACTCTGAATATATCAACGGAAGGTATAGACACCATTCATGGTGTACCGTTTTGTATACAATTTCAACCAATCAGCGATGGTTCTTTCGCTAAATAAACATCTGGTGACAGCTTTCTTACACGGCTTAATCCACAGATTTTCTAGTAACGAGATCTTCGAAACCAATTAATATCTCTTGCAGTTTAGTTTTTTTTTAATCATTTTTTTTTTGTCTTTTAGTTTCAACTTGGGGATGAGTATAGACAGAGGCTTCAACGGTGAAATTCCAACCGGATCCCCCGTGGAATGATGGATGCCGGACCCATTAACAGCGAGGGGGCGGAGAGAGATGAAAAATAAAAGAGATGCAAACGGATTGCATACAACTTGAATGTTCATAAAAAAGCACGGAGGCCTCCTTCATGGGAATAAAGAGCACAGCGAGTGATGTGTTAATTATTGCTAACTTAACTCCGAATGTTAAACAGTGGTTCGTGCTGAGCATCCTCAGGCAAATTACATAAAAAAGCATCGTCAAGTTCATTGCCAAATTTCAGTATTCAAAAAACAGATTTTGGGTAAGGTTCATGAAACATTTCCATATAGTTAGAATTATAAATTAGCATATTTAATGTACAGCAATATTCTGGACTTAAATATTAATATTTTTCAGAGTCGCCAATAATTTCCGAATTTCACATGTAAAAATATGATCTTATGTTATTAATATATATCACATGTTTGTGTTATTTCATCGTTATGTCATTAATAAATAAATCTTAAGATTATGTTCAGAAATATTCATTGCAATGTATACAGGCTCACAAACACAAACTTCCAAACTTGTAGTTATACATATGACCTATTAAAATTAACTTTCTTTATATTAAGGCCATTGATTTTCTAGATAATGCCAGTATTTAAATAATTAATTTCAACCACAATAGCTTCAAACCAACTCGCACACATTCTTACAAGAGCAAGCTTTTTTTTCAACGCTTTTTTAGTTGTTTCAAAAAATTAAACAAGTATCGTTTGTAAAGCAAACCATGATCCTGAACTTCAGATAAGATCAGTCCTCAGATCGTGAAAAGATTGCTAATCAGTACGGGGGGTGCTGATTATCACAGGTTTATCTTACCTGAAGAGGTATAAATATTTTACGATGTTAGGTTTCTTCAGGGCACACAAATACTGGGCCAAAAGTTGAAAAAAAAAATTTTAGATGTGAGAAAATTTGGAGAAAGCCAGCTCGAAAAGTTAGATTTAGGGTGGTTGCTCCATAGTCATTTTGATTGGCTGTAAAATATACTTTAACAAACCAAAACAAAGAAAATTAATCTTAGGTTAAACCCATTTTATCATAGCCGATTCGATTTATTGATGCAACTGTATAATCAGGAATTTCAATGAAGCGTTTAAAATTCAATAACAAGAAATAACTATCCCAGGTGACATGAAACTATTAATTAATGAGACAGGAATTCGTCGGGTCGTTATCAACTTTAAACATTTAAATGAGTTTGTTTAAAAATATACAGCTAGTTATGCCACTCGAATTAAATTGGCTTAATTGGCAGTGCTGTTATCTATTTCCGTTTATGAGTATGGCGGAAATATTCCACTGCCATCTAGTGTCGGCCTCCTCAAACAACAAGGAACACTATACATGTACGGTGTCCCAAAGGCTCAAACAGAAGCATCATTATACGTTATTTCTATGATTATAACACTAGTTTCCGGTTCGCTATCCTTAGCTGTATAATCACCCTGTAAACTAGCTTTCGAAAATTAGCTAAGGGAATAATTGTAAAAAAAAGGCTAGAGCAATGCTCTTTGTGACGAAAGTGATGAAACGAAAACTTTTAAAATATGTTTCAGCTGTCTAACACGAGTCTACAAGCTGAACGGGTCGACTCGAGAGTTTTTATCTTATCCACCCACTTTAGTTAAACTCATTATCCCAACAATTTCATCTTATTAGCGAAAGAGTCTATGCGTTTGTCCGCATGCACCCTACTGGATAAAATGGGAAGTACACGGGTGCTTCGACTTTTAAAAAAAAGAAAATACCATAGGGCCCCATAAGCTTAATTAATTGCAGCAAAAATTCAAAGCAAAACCTGGCAAATATTCAGAAGATATGCGAGGGCTGCCTTTACACACTATTAACTCGTACAAATGGCGTATGCCGGGCCAACCGTAAAAAAATGTATATCCAAAAAGCATATCTGGGCGGCATGCAAACGATCAAAGGAAGGGATTCCAGTAGGATTCAAATAAAAAATGTGTATCTCGCTATGTTATACATATTTAAAGATAAGACCAACTTAGAGATAGCCGACCCTTCTATGGCAAGGACCATAACAAATGCACATGAAAGATAAAAAAACATCCATGCATGTGCTGTTTATCATCGCTAAAAACATGCATGCAAAAGAGGGTCATCAAGATAGAACTTACATGCACACTTTTAAAAAACGTTATCAACTAATTTGTCACTTTTTTATAAATAATAAATAAGAGGGCCTAGGATCCTTCAACAAATTAATCACAAAAAATAACTTTTAAAACATTCTCAACTAAACTAGCAGTGATAGAGCACCCTTTGCAAAAGCTGAATTTGCATTGTGGTATTGCAAGCTATCGTATACTAAAAGTAACAGAATGCATCATAAGTTAGCTGATAAATTGCAATAAACCGTTTAAATAAGCAAGCTAAAATGCTGTTATGTAACTTTTTCTCTCATTAGATGGCAGGTAAATCGTTCACAGGGATATTTCTAAAAATGGCCCCCAACTAGTGAGCCAACTTAGCAACCGCTGACCCCAAATAGTCAAAATCTATTGAAGATTTGAACCTCGTTTGGCTAATGTCAACTGAGAATTAACAAATTTGAGAGAACAAGTTCATTTAAAATGTGTCGTATCTATTTTTATCGTCCACATTATGAATCATAGTTTAATGCATCTAACATTTCACTTATATAATAATTCTAATATTAGCATTTAATCGGGCTCTAAAGGAATTTTCGATTGGGAGAATTAGAGCAAGATGGCAAACTTTCCCATAATGTTTCCAGAAACAAACATCATATTAAACACACACCAGTGGTTAAATACATATTCCGTTCAATTACCAATCACTTTTTTTACATTCCTTGATGTGATAGGGAATGGCATTCTAAACTCATTCATACAAGCTGGCATTTTCACATCCAATTTGGGCAAAGACCCACTTGGCGGCCAGGCCATGTCAGGATTTCGCCGTCAACTCTTTCAAATCTCGCCGATAACCCATTACAAACAGCTTGATTACAAACGTATTAGGTCCTAAGCTAGGTTATGTTAGGTTAGATCAGGCAAAATATTATCATCTAAATAAAGCCTAAGAACCGTCTGGACCAAACAGACTTTCATGAACCAACATTTTGTCGATAATGTAAGAATAAGTAACTATACATGACCTATAGGTTAGCGTTATGCATAAAATGTTCGTTTACAACTTTCATAACATGTTACAAAACTTGTAAGCGGCCATTTTCAAACGAAGAATGTCGATGGTTATATGAACAAGTTTCCTGTAACTAATCCAGTTAACCAACAAAAAGCATGGTGTAGAAACACAGATGCTTGTTTCCCGCAAAAACAAGCTTAATAACAAGGTGTATACTCACGGGCATTTCTTTTCCAACGATGCAAATATCCGAACACTCCACATATAAACGGTGTTAATTTTCACAACAGCAGCGTGCAGCATGAGTTTATTTAAAAATAGTCGGGGAAAAAAGCATTTGCAAAAATAGCTCCATGTGGTAGGGCTCTATTTAGTGCACATAGCCCGCGTGTCATCGTCGAAATCAATCATATTCGCAATTTCGGTCCATTTCCAGAAATACCCATTTCGCACTTTTCACATTTCCATCTCTCGACGATGGTTGAGGGACACAAGAATCTCCCGGAGCGTATTCATCACCGGACTGTTTGTTCATCACGAATTTTCACAAATTTGCATTATCCTCTTGCTGCAAAGAGCAACGTGCAACTTACTGAACCGAGACCTAGGTGGCAGCACTCACTGCCCAAAGTGACGCCATCCACTGGATGGATCATCTCCACACGATCCGCTCTCCATCAGTTGAGACGAACCGGTTATCCCAACTGCTGCAATTCTGGAAAAGTAAAACAACTTGGTTACAACTTGTTCAATGGCAATACACTTGACCCCGGTACACTCGTCTCCAAACCGAATTTCTAACAAAACTGAAAGAGTGACACTTGGCCTCATTCTCCTCTTAATAAATTTGCGAAAAAGGCATTGTTAAAGGTTTTTATTATTTTCGCGATATAATAAATACCATAAGCTGTCTCAAACGTCTTCTTAAAGCTATTCAGAAACAAAAGAATTTGAAATTTGGAAAAATGAAATTTTGATATTGCCATCTGCATGATAATAGCAAAACTATAGAAAAATAATATCCACCTTTATTTTCATCTTTCTTTCGTACACAAGATAATGAAATTTGCATATAAATTGATCTTGCTCGTAAACAAATTTTAAAGAAATACAACTTTTAAGGCTAACACAAATAAAATTAAATATGGAATTTAAACATGTTGTTAAAGTGATTGAGTTTCTCATGTTCATATATAGTAATTTACATAGAAATTAATATCATTCGCCTTCATACACTAATCGATGTAGAAAATAAACGTTATACTTAATTATGCTTTCCGCAGAGTTGAAAAATACAGAATGACTGCTAAATACATTTTGAGACACTACAGAGATCCAGTTGCTCAAATACTGTATTGATATCATAACGGACTGACCTTGATGTATATCTCATGGTCATAAAATGCAACAAATGTTATAATAATCGAATGTCAACTGTTTGGTTTTAAACAGGTTTCACCGTTATGACGGATTGAAGAGTATATCACGAATGATATACCAGAATGATACGTCCGATTTGTCTGTGCTAACAAGGTACATAAATGAAACCGAAATAACCTTACCTTGGTTAGGTTAGGTCAGGGCATGCTAGACAAAAATCAGGCTCAAATAACCTTATAATAAATTATGTTCAAATTATTCTATAATGGGAGTCGGCAAAGTGAATCTAAAGTCTAAACCTATTCTAAAGCAGCCATTTTGACAAGATTTGACTGTAATATTTCAGGCAATCAAATTCAACTCTAACCTCGATATTCAATATGACTATTAATAGTTCAAGTCAGTCTGCGGTCATTTAGGGACAAACAAGCATTGATTAAATGCAGACGGGTTTCAAATTTGGAGTGTTTCAGAGGGTAAATGCACACCGTTTGCTAAAGACAGGTTTTGTTAGTAACTAATAAATCGAATGATTGATAATAACTTGCATAGTTATACATGTAGGCAATGGTATAAATATTAATTAACAAGAGATTCAAGTGGGTGTCTTTATTTGGTGTTAATACCTTGTCTCCTTTGCGACATGTCACTGCAAGTGTTAAAGTTTCAAAGGGTGAAATTTATCCATTCTTTATACAGTGTGGGGAAAAAATCTCCGGGACTGCATATATATACACTGTTGCAATTGTTAATGAACGACTACTATTTTGTACAAAAAGTTCTGGTAAGCCGTTAGCCGGTGCTCAAGCAGATTCAACGTCGTTAGCCGTTGCACTTCCGTTACACACCGTTGCTGAACTTGCCCCCTAATTTTCCAACTTCACGAATTGCTCTTTAAAAGGTAAACGTAACAATATTACAATCACGAGTTTGTTTTATTTCAAGCTTAATCGACGTCCTAAAGTATAAATATTACGTACACCCGTAAAAAACAAATTGTGTGAGGATCATGTTTACCATAATTTAGCCAACGTGAAGTGCGATTATGGTAAAGATATCAAATGCAAAGTTTCAAGTTTGGCCACACTCCATTCATCGTCATTCATCTATTTCTCGTTCAAGATTACACCCAAAAATGAAATAGGTCTCTAGAAAAAGAATGAAACGATGGGATTCCAAAGTACGGTTTCCGGAAACGCATTAAATATCCCATTTCAGTTCAAACATAACACTAGCTCTGAATTGTGTCCTGGTTTTTTGTGCGCTACCATAAGGCATCAGATAACCTGATTGATGGTGATGATGGGGGGCGACGGCGTCAAAATGTCGCCATTATACCAAATCCTTTGAAACCCCCCTTATTATAACCTAAAAAAAGGGCTAAGCATCAGATTAGCATTGTTTGAAATGGCTTCCATTCTTTTCAAGGTTTCATTCGTCATAAACTGAAAACGAATCCGTCCATATAAACGGTCGTTATTATATATGATGACCACATCAACGAGATTACATGAAAAGCGAGAAAGGTCAGTCACTCCCATTTTCATGGTTCATGGATCCACGCAATGATGGTCATCAAATTCGTCGAGAAAACAACAACAAAATACCTTTATAGAAATAAATCAAGTTAAATACACGCAAATTGTGCTCGTGATTTGGATAGGAAACTAACGTGCATTAATCAAGCATACGTTCTAAGGAATTGTTTATTACGCTTCAAGGCGTGTGATTTGTTAAAATGTAAGCACTGTAGATTATGTCATTATTTTGATCATGGCTGGCCATGATTATAAGAGACTATATGAGGTAAAAAAAAATAATCAGAGTATCTCAGATTCCTTATAACACCATGTTTCTCAAAATAGATTGGAATCCGCATCAGAGTAAACAAACACGTGGTTATTTACAATGTCTGGTTCATGTAGTATCCTTTCAGACGTATTTTTGTTATTGTTTAGATTGAGAGAGTAGCCAGAATAAATTATAAAAATATAGGACCCAATTAAATGAGTGCTCTAGCTTATTTTCCTTCTCCTGTATTCCGTTGCGCCGACATTAATAAGTGTATTTAGGTTGGTAAGAGTAATATTACGAGTTTATCAGTGGTCAGCACACAACTTATTTTGTAGATAAAGAACCTTGACAATTGTCAAAAGCCATTGTGTGCATTTGAATTATGGCTCACAACTGAGTTCTGAAAATAATTTACGGACTCCAGACAACAAGGAGGACTGCAATGGTGCACAATAACAATGTCCACAAGTATGTTTATATCGTCGTGACGAAATAATAGGCAGTTTTATAGCATCTACATCGTACATGTATACATGCACAGTCCAAAAACAGCCACTGCCAATCCTGATCCATTGTTTAAGATCAATGTTTGGGGTGAAAAGTGAGTTACCAGATTAAGGAAATAAGTGATAGAGGAAAAACGAAATAAATGCATGCAAACCCAACAATTAATGACCATTCATTAATTCAAAATGAAAGCATGGAAATTATAGCTACTAAATTAAAAATTCCATTAATATTAAGGGCAATCTATGTTTTTTACAACAAACTATTGCTTACAGATTGTTAAAAAAATTAAACATGTAAAATTAACATTTCCCAGATATTACAGACTATGACGTCATCGGTAACGTGTTTTTTTTCTGAGACGGTATACGTCATTCTGAAAATAGAGAGATTGAGCCCGCGAACGCGTTAACGTTAACGTTAAAGGCGGGAAGGGAAGAACCACGCATGCGCACTCATGACGTTCAGTTAGTTCATTGGGTAGTTCAGTTCGTGGCTCCTCTCTTCCCACCTCTAACGTTAAGGTTAACGTTAAGGCGTTGGCTGGCTCAAGCTCTCTATTCACGGGGACAGACCATAATGCATGTATCAATCATAACATAATTGATTGATAATTGCTTTCAATTTTATGCAATACACAGTAGCTGCATCACAGGTGCGTTTATCAAACAACAAATATCGGAAATTAAATGTCTACACCGTATCAAGATTAATCGTTTAATCCATTATACATTCCAACTATCCAGATTCACATATTGGGCATGGAAACGCGGTTCTGTTCTCCAGTGTCTCATTAACACACCTTTAAAAGACATTGTTTTAGATTGTCTAATCATCAACTTGGTCTATAATATATGGATATATCTTCGAAACATGCGCAGAATACAGTATCTTGAAAATACTTTCGAGAATGGCTCGATCGAGAGATTGATAAATGCGCAACAAACAAACGTCGTGATTGGGTGATGGATGATGTGGCATAATGTTTATCTTAAATACAAATCGTGATGGATAGCAAAATAAAGAATGAACGTACTAGTATTCAATTTCATAGAACGTCCAAGACTCCTGGCATGCGATGGACATGGTCAATTCGTCATTTCATTAACCAGTTACAAAGTAGCTCATTATTTTTATAACATAAGCTACATGTAGCTATTGCATATTTGAACGATGCATGAAAAAGAATTAATCAAAAATACGTGATAGCTCAGGTAAAGCAATAGTATTTAGTATGTATAGGCCTACATGTATGCAGTGATACTTCGGTTCACGAACATAATCCGTTCTTTGACCCTGTTCGTGAACCGAATCAATTGCAAGTAATATACGTAAATCCAAATTGTTAACACTTGTTGTTGAGACTCTACTGCACCCACGCGAACTGGGTTGCTATTGGGAATGTGGCTGCGCGCCACGAGCCACGTGCACTCCGTGCGTGCGTGTTCGTGAACCGAAGCATCGTTTGTGAAGCAAAGCAAAATTGGTGTTCGTAGACAGACGTTCGTGATCCGAGGTATCACTGTAATAGTTTTGAATTGAGAATGAACCTTGAAAACTGATATAAAACAAGGTTCCCCCAAAAATGAAATTGTGAATCTTATTCCAGTTTTGACAATAGAAAGTTTGTGCCAGAAAACGTTAACGAAACGATAACGTTGGCTGGCTCAAACTCTCTAAATTTCCCTAACCAATCTAACGATGAAAATTCAAAAGCTGACAAACCAAGACCATATTTTAGTAATTTCTACTTTTTTTATTCAATTTAAAATAATAACAAAAACAATTTTAAAATTTAATTTAATGTAGATAATAGGATTGTTATTCTGTTCATAGGATAGATAAGTTATAAAAATCCATTATTTATAACGACAATTATTGAACATATTGTAATGCACAAACACGTGTAATTGATGTAGTACATGAAGTGACGTTTTAAAGGGTAAGTATGGCAGTGCCTTGAAGGGTTTTTTAGGACAAAAGTATGCACCAGTATGAAATATTCCAGTTTTATTTTTAAAGCAGCGAACGTCGGCAAAAGGCAACTCATAAAAAAGACCAGTTGCCAGTCATGACAAATATTAGTGTAACGGCAATTTACTTTGATTAAAGAAGCAATCAGAAGTCGTAAAAATCCCCTTTCTTGCTTTAAACGCCATCTTGATGGTCTCGAGATTGCAGTCGCAAATTGTTGTTATAAAAATCTCAACATGCCGATGGCGGGGATTAAACAAGAGGACAAGGGCAAAACTTTCATTTTTATTTCTTCATTTTTTGGCAGTGTTTATAGCCTATGATTCATGACAAATAGGATTATTCCACCAAATGGAGGATGGACCCTTTGGCCTTCGTCTATTTAGGCTAATATTTTGTGGGCATTTGATACACCAATATGGATTGGACAAAGTTTTTCGTCGTTACCCCATTCGACCCATGCATGGATGAAGGTGACACCATTCATGCATGGGGGATTTTTGTCCGAAATGCAGTACAAAAAAACCTATGGGGCGGCAACACCAAACGAGGGAAATTCCCTTTAGTTAGTATACGCGAGGATCATGGCATGGGGGAATATCTTCTGGGAAGATAAAACATTGAATAGAAAACAATAAGTTAGGCCAAAATATGGTACATTATATCATGTCTAAACAGCTATTAAAAATCTAGAAAACCCTATCGGTAGCAGTATATAACCTGTCAGAGTAACATGACATATTGAATATTTCATCCACAAATAATTTAAGTAAAACTTTTTACTGCTGGTAAACTGTTGTCTCGACAATAAGCAATTGACCACGAACAAGAATTCCAGGAATTCTTTCTGGATTTCTAGCAGGATTGAACTTGAAGAGTATATAGTTAATCACGCATTGCCAAAAAAACTAATCTATTATACTTAACGCATCGTGGGAAAGCATGCATGACATCATTGAACTTTATCCATAAATTTTAACGACGAGAATATTCAGTATAAAGCTGCAATAAATATTATATCTATTTACATATTCGGATGATCATTTGACTTAATTGGCCCTTGTCCAAACTACAAAAACCTCAATATATGCACATTTTGATCAAATGAGCGACACATCAAAGAGTGCATGTAAATATTCTTCTCTTCATAATAAATATAATTCACATCTACCCGAAATAATATATGAGACCAATTATATTTTCAACTGTAGCATAGCTCCTATCCTGGAAAATAGTTGAAATACTATCCTATTACTGCATGACAAGAGCCTGCCTGCGCTCCCAGAAGTGATTACTTTTTTTAGTAGAAGGTTTTTTGGGAATTTTTATGATGCCACTTATAAAACCCTATCCAGTTTCCTTAATCAACAACACTGCATAATACTACCCACTTAATTAAACGACGAAAATACTAACATTTATAGGCAAAAAACCACACCACGTTATCGACACCGTTGACAGGAGTCAGTCAATCTGATATTTTATATCTTAACTTTATAGAATGAGAGGAATTCTTTGTACATTTTTTCTTCTTCTTTTCTTCACACTGCCATTACGCAGTTTTAGGGAACTCTTGAAAGTACGAACAAATGAATATGTTCAAGAATCTAACAAAACCCTATATACGCAGAGCTGAGCAATCCTATACCTGTTCAGACTGCACAAGCGCCCATCTGACAAGTATGGTCGCAAGTTCCCCTATTTAAGAGACCGGTCGCATAAGCCATCGATGGATTTAACGGAACATTTACCTCTGCAAGACAGACCGGACTGGAATTAAGTCACCAATGTCAGTGGCAGGTATTAAGTCAGGTTGGCGGACATTTTTTTCATAAATCAAATATACAAGTTGGCGTGAATAATGTTTATGGTTTTAGGACCATTTGTGGAACCGTCGTGGAGGGGGTGAGGTTAGCCCCGTTAGTGAAAAAGATCCATGGGGATCTCACCCCGTGACAATGGGGCACCACGCGATCCTCCACGCCGAACTTCAATGGACCCCCTTTTAGTTCATTCTGGCTAAAGTAAACCCGGGTTTTATAGGGGGGGTCTTGAATAGGCAACCAGACGACAATGTTACGAGGAGGTTTTAGCTCAATGGTGAAATGCAGTCAAGAAGAGCATGCAGAATTGAGATATAAGCCCCAGTCCATACAACACCGAGCCCGATCCTTTCACCGTTTTTCACGCGGGCTACAGGTACAAAAATTACGTTTCAATACAGGCGTCATCTAATATCATAAATTAAGTGATTTGGAAGGAGGCAATGGAGTCGTGACTAAGCCAATCGGTACACAAGCAACAATGGCAGCCCCCATTTCTCGCTGCTGAGGCCGTTGCGGTAAGGTAACCCCGGCAAGGTGAACACCCCCTGGTGGATAGCTTCAGATGACCCGAACAACCTCCACGGGCTTTCAAAGGACGCCAGGAGGTGGCCCACCTCGGGCCATGCTGGGGTTTGAGGTCGATCATCTGAATGGCCCTGTATTCATCAAAGGGCATATTATTTGAGCAACTGTGCATTGCATTGGAAAACTCCCGTACATGGGCCCACCTAAAATCCTAAAATGAGACGACGAAGGCAACTGAAATTCAAGGGCCGAAATTTGGACCAAAACTGACCAGGGCGCCGGTAATTCCATGGCATGAGTTGCTATATCTTCTTATTTGCTAGATAAAAAGGGTACTTAAAATTCAGGATTCAGTAAGGACTCGTATGAAAATTCCAATGGTTCGGGCCTATACACCACCATGATTCGTGTAACTATAACCGGCCATTTTATTTTTTTTAAACCAATAAAACCTCTCCTTAAAATGGCGGCAGGGAATTGTCACAATTCTCTTAAGGCTGATGTCAAACAGATGAAACTCAATGCTAAATTTCCAGAGATAATAAATAGCCCCTCCCTAGCAAGAAGGACTAAGCCTTTCAAGCTCAACCCATTTTTACCCTTCAGATTACTTGTTTTAAAGGCATTAGGGTAACAGTTCAAAACGCTATTTTATGTTTCCATATTTAATTGTTACGAATAAGTTTAGTGCATAATAATAAGAAGAACATTATAAAATTCACCCAAATGGCCTAAACCCTATCAGCTCTATATGTCCAAATTGCCCTGACGTTCTTCATTAAGGGCCTGCATTGACAGGTTAGTATAGCGAACACAGTATGCGTGAGCCGAAGAAGGACCAATGGCCTCCTCCTCCTCCTAGGATGCGGATATAATTCAATGGTCAAATAGATAAGAGAGAATGAAAAAAGAGGGCGACAAGAATTTTGACTATATCCAAAATTATTAATGAGCTGTCAAGGGTTTTACTTTCTTATCAGGATGTCATATCGAGAGCGACGTCCTGCAGGGCCAGTCTCCTCTTCGTTGCAATGTTACCTGTAACTGGTAAGGGTGGCTACCATGCCCTTAGCGCGACCGCAAGGATTTCGGATCCATATCACTACAAGGAGGAGGGTGAGGGAGGGGTACCAAGGGAAGGATCAAGTTGAGGGAGAAGATCCTTAACGCAGTTAAGTCAAAACGTCAAAGCAAGGAAGTGACCAAGAATGGTCACGACTAGATCAGTTTGTTGGCCAACATAAAAGCAGTACTTTCAAAACAACATTTATTTTTTGAAAAACAATCCCGAAGGACAATCTGATAAATCTTAATTTCCTCACATCTCCCCTTTGCTTCTACAATGAAAGTTTAACCTCATGAATTTCAAACCAGAAATTCTAGCTAATCGAAGTGTGCTTCGAAACGCATATTAGTTAAACACATTGCTCTAAGGATTTTGTTTTAAAAAAATTGCATATTTTAGCATATTTAAGCTTACTAAAAACCATTCGCCACTAAAGGGAGCTTATTATTTGTAAGATTTTTTGTACTAAAATATATGTAGGCTACTAGGAAAAGTCAGTTTTGGTATTGTTGGCCAATTAAAGAAAATAGTATATGCAACAACGCCCATTCCAAGCAGACACTACAGTAATAATAATTCGGAATTTGACCACAAGTGGCGCTGAATCTTATCGCTACAGTAGCGAATCTAGCGGGCTTCCAAAATCCAAAATTTTTGATTTCCGATGATTTCTCAATTTTGGGCCCTCCGTTTGAAAGGAGTAAAAATATCTATTCTATTCTATTCTGTAACAGATTTAAATCGATGTAATTAATTGCCTTGAGTTTGAAGAGTTGGATACAAACTGCAGGAAAATAAACATCTACTGTGGAATCAACATGTTACCCTCTTTTCATGGGCTCTCAAAAACACTTAACAAACTAATACTTGGCTTAACCACAAATATCTCATGGCTGCTGGCTCCATGCATGGTTATTCTTTAGATTGCATTAGCCTATAATTATTTCCACCTTCGTTAAGGGTAAAACCTATGCGAAATTTGAAAATGATGTATTAGTTACCTATGACCATAAATAATAATAATAATGAAAAATAACATTAATTTCAATTCGGACAGTGCAAATCAACATGCTCGTTGCAAGGAGTTTTTGTATGTAATTAGCAACACGTCGACCCTTGCATGTATAAAAATGTTTGCACCTTCCAAAAAACATGTCTTCCCCCTTATTTAAAATGACAAATGACCCTTAATCACTGGGCGTAGGGACTGGGTTGGGTCACGACCCCTACATATACGAGCAGCGTTACAAGCTATTTTTTCATGAACTTTTTCCCTTACCCCATCTAGCTAAAGGGGCTCAATTCCTGCGTAGGGCGAATGCGAAGTTTTTAAATAGCCAACAGGCTTTACATTTTTTGGGGTCAATCCCAATAAGCAGCTGACGTAGTGTTGCTGAAATGTGGCATTAATGTTGATTTTTTTGTTGTTTCAACACATGTTTAGGCCTAATTGTTAAATCATAATGACCTTTTGCGTGAGAGAATCTAAACATGCTACTGTAAGGATAAAAGCAGATGCTCAATGGAGATAATAGCAGTTAGACGAAAAAATACTTCCTTTGAACCTGGTTTGTTGGTATAATTATTATATTAAATTATTTCAAAGGCCCCAGGCTTAATTTATACAATTATATAACAAAGTGACCCGAGAGAATAACTTGTACATCTGTGTATCAATAAGTTCATCAGAACTTCAGAAGCTACACGTTTAACGTATATCAATTCGATCATGTAAAGGCAGGTCTTTTGACTTCACCCTGTACGTTTTCTCTAAAAAAAATGTATTGTTCTTAATATTTACATTTCATATTACAGTATTACTTAAGATACAAAGAAAACTAACCCAACAGCTGTACAAGTCTCAATAACCCTTATTTTGTTCTTATTTTTGGCTTAAAAAACCCTCTGAGCGTTGAATTTTTATCTCCAAAAGAATATAAAATTGGATCCTCTGTATTAAGTAACATAATATGGTACAACCCACCTTCTAGAACCTGTCATATCACAATGTCAATCACAACATACAAAATGGAACTAAAATTATCGATGCACAATATAAGTTTAATTAAATATGGTTTTGTCATTTTAGAAAGGAAATAAAGAAAAACCAGGCTTTTAATACCGGTGCATATATCATCCAGCGAACTTTCCCATATCACACCTGTGTACCTTTTGTGGTAAACCGGTTGAAAAACACTGGTGTATATAGGAGCAAACACCTGCAACCCTGAAGGAAAGCAAACCCAATAAACAAGAACGTAATGCAGTGAAAGTTTCATACGTAAATACCGATGAAATCTCAATTACTACATACGTCACATCTAGTAAACCGAATATATCAAAACAAAGTTAGAATAAACATAAAAAAACTTACTTTTGATGGATGAACAGAGTCAACGATAAGTGTTGCTCTTGTCCCAACTAATTTTAATAGAATTTCAAAATTGCAATGGCAAGATTGCCAAGTGTATATTATTTTTTACTCCCCACAAACAGGTTTCCAATTATTCCTCTGTTGACCATTGGTCGTCATTTGCGACAGAAAATCTCTAATAATATTAATTGAAGCAAAAATGAGCTTGCAATTTATAAGGTAAAATTCAAAGCGATTGAAATTTAATCTGATTAAAGATGATCAGATGAAACCGTTTTATAAAAACCTAAATCCTTCAGTGGAAAATGAGATTAAATTAATAATAATTTTAAGTGAATGGATGTGTGCAATCCGATCTAAAATGAACATGCTAAATTATACGAATTCAAAAATCTCTTAAAAGGGTTTTGCGTAGAACTTTTAATGGACAAAAAATGACTGCGTTAAGTGTGTGGGTGTGAGAAAATGAATAGGCCAGGACGAATGGTTTAAAAAAAATGTAGGCATCCATCTTTTGAAGTTTTCATGGTTAATTTTCAAAGGGTTGAATGCCGCATACGTCCATTTTTCATTTCGTATACCGAAAGGATGGATGCCTTTTTACCTTTCACTTGTCTTAAAAAAAATATGTACCAAAAAACGGAAGAAAGGAAATAACCAATTAACCTTAAGATTCGCTTATTAGGGTCCAGTTTTCACTAGAATGGCAATCAATCGAGGGTTTAATGGTATAAAAATGCATTAAGATGGTAATTCAACCGCAGGATTATTGGTCCGCTATATATAAATTACAGAGTGCACGCTTTAATTGAACCGCCGAATTTCGTCTTGCATCAGATACTGCAATTGAAATATCTTTAGTCATTTCCTCCACAACATCAACCTCTCTATGAGAATTAAGGAAACCCGCCAATTTTCAAATGCAAACCATATAGTTATCATTAAGGTTCCTACACTCAACCCTTACACGTCCATGACAAAGCACCCCGTGCTGAGCACAAGTTTGGGTTAGTGGCCTCCATAATTATACAACTAAAAAAGACAAATATATCGGAAATGGAAAAGCCCTTCTTTCACTATATTTCCATTTAAACCGAGGTATATCGAGAATTTATGGATCCCCATCACACTTTGCAACAATTCGTCACAATAAAAAGCAGAGCATAAATTACCGGAGTAGTTTTTTATATTTTTTATAAAAGAAAAACGTGATGAAATCAACGAAGCATTTTCAGAAGAAAAAAAAATAGGCGGCAATTAATCCAGTATGTTTTTACCAAAGTCGGTATATGTCTCTGGTGGTTTTTAACTTTTTATGGTACCACATTTTTGTAACCTCTTCCAACCGCCATGTCAGTATAAACACGAGTATATGAATGACCAACAGAAAATAAGATGTGTTAGGGCATTATATGCGTAAAAAAGGGAAGCTTCAACAACGCGACCCAACCCACGCAATTTTAAAAACCTAAGCAGTCTGAACCTGCCACCAATGGGTCACTTCATTAATACACTTTGAATATCCCATATAAAGTCTACATAGTAGATGGAAATTGGATAGAAAGTAAATTGTACACAACAAAACATCCTGAATCGTGGATGAAATGTTCAATCAATAATGATCAAATGTAGTTATGTAAGGTTGTAAATATAAGTCCAGACATGGCAAATTCGAATATGCCCTTACATTTTCCTCTATTAATAACCTATTTAGTAAATAAAAATGACGTGTCCTTATGTACAGAAATTTCCAATTATAGTTGTAACTTAATCATTGTAGTTCGTACAATTATTTCATAAAGATCAATACATTGTTTGCCAATTTTTTTTAAAATTAAACCAATCGGTGAATAGAAAACACATCGGCATGAAATTATGTATTAATTTTTTGCAATGCGACAATATTTCACTAATTGCCCAAGGAAACTATAATTAAGGGACAAAACACTAATTATGAAACTAACAGTAAATGACTAATAAAAAATGACTAATAAATATTATTTCTTAAATTAGTAAAGAAATTTAAAAAGGGTCTGTACAAATATGACTTGTATATAGTTTCCCCCCACTTTCAAAAGCAACAGAAACAATCTCCGGATGTGACAAAGTTAATAAGTAATATTATGTCATTAATCAATAAATTCGTTAAATATGAATAGAATAAAAATTATTTCCAACTGAAATCAGAAAATTGGAGATGGAACATGAAATTTGGAACTTTAGAACTTACATGTAGCAACTGCCGTCTTCAGTAGGTTCCATTGGCGCACGGAGTTTGAGCGGCGTGTCTGTTAACTATCGTCTGTCACTTCGATTTGGCACTAAAACCACTTTGATATCGGGAAAAGGTTAACTAAATGCTGACCCACGTGTTTCACAACTGATTAAAAATGCACATAATTAATATTCAGTAAGAAATAAGTTCGCCACAACACCAAGTACATTCAACTTGGCGTACCTTCGCGTTCAAATGGAATTGTAGATGGCGCCACACTACGAACGGCATCTTGGGCGCGTTCGAAAAGTCGTGGTAAAAACAAATACAAGATTTGAAAATCAAAGTTAAAATAAATATATTTCATCATAAATTAGCTAAACTATAGAAGAAAAATAAATTTATGCATTATAAGAAATCGCCGAATTACGAACCAATTTTTAATAAATAAATATTATTGTACAGGGTGCGTGAAAGTGTATAACAGAGCAGAGAAGTGGGGGAGGGGGATTATGAAAAGTTGTAAGACTTGATAAAGTAATGGTGGGATATTTAAAAGTGTAATTTATAAAGTCCTCAAATTAGCGACCTTATAAATTAATGAAAAGCGTGCATGACAACCATAATTTTGAATAGTTGAATTCAGTTCCAATAATTTCTAATAAAGGCAGAGGCGATATGATTCAGAGTGTCCAGTATTTTTGCTGATAAAAACAGGCAAATTTCAAGGTTTACAAGACCCCATACATTTTTGAGAGCCCCCATCCCACGAACAATCACCACCTTATTTTTCTATAAATATGCCAGTCTATACACAATATACTGTATTTATCAAGTTAATTATGCTTGCGGTAATATTTAATTAGTTTTCACTTATGGATTCCGAAAATTGATTATCAGTTGGTAACTTGATAACGTTAAAAAAAAAGTATATCGTATTTTTCTGATTAACCGGAAATTCCAGCATCAACTGGTGTTTATCCCGACAACTGGACGCCCTGTGAATTTTAACTTATTATGGAAGTCGATAGAATTAAGTCTCAACGGTCTCTTTAAGGTGGAGGTGTAGGAAGTACACAAGATGGCGGATCGTTAGCTGTGTCACAATCTAGATCATCAACGTCTCTTCGGTGTACCTCAATTCCTTGTTGAATCCCGTAGATATCAACGCAATAACACAGAGACCCTTGGCACTGAACTCGTTCGTAGCTACCAATGCTATCGCAACGTACCTGCTCTATTAAAGTAGGATCCGTAATATATTGGCTATCACGGGCACAATCTGAAAGATCAAAAATATTACTAAATGTAATGCAACGGTATAAACAAATAGGAACAAATTCTTCAGAAGTCAAACTTACAACAATCCATTGCTTTAGCTTCTTTGGAAAATCTTTTAGCTTCATAACCACCTATTGATCTCCCGTGTTTGGTTGAGCAAAAGCAACTGTATAAAGAAATAAACGTGCGTATCATATTAATATCAAACAAATATTTTAAAACAGATGGTGAATGATCTGAATTAATGGTTACAGTTAATGGAAAATACATACGTATCGCCTCGGCACTGAATCGGTGCAAAACTGCCATCCAAATCGCACTGCGGTAAGTCGAGTCCCATTAATTCGGCATCATACTGGGTGGCATTATACATATGTTCCAGCATAGCGTTTCGTGCTAACTCACAAACCCGAAAGTATGACTCGTCGTGATAAGCTGGATTATCTGTATTTGAAATTTTACAAAATTGTATTACCAACACAAACCCTTTCTAACGTTTCATTGGCAGCATTATAACAATTATTTTAATACTCACAGCAAACCATCGTTTCCTTAATGCCAATTCCTTGGACTGATCCTTGTAACTTTAAATCTTTTGTAAGGCAGTAACAACTCTCCCCGACACACTGTAGCGCATCGTAATTGCCATTCGGCAAACAATGAGCAAACGGGGGATTTTGAGTGTAGGTGTCATCGCCGTAAGAAAACATTTTACTTGTCTTTAAACTGGCCTGAAGGTAATGAGCATCACGGCTGCAATCTGTTTAAGGATGTAACGTCTGTATGGTTAATCACTGCTTATTTTCGTCTACAAATTGATAAAACTGATGTATCTATAAGTTTACAGCCATCAAATTCAGAATAAACAACACTTACTGCACATCATTGATTTTTCGTTTATAGCGAAATCTGTACCAAATATCCGTTCGCCTTCCCGGTTGACACAAAAGCATCTGCAATTTAAAAATTAGTTAATCCGTGATTTGGTTCCACATTAACTCGGATAATCAAGGTTCCACCGAACATAAAAACTAATATTTATTTGATAAAATTTAACTAGATACTAAGGGGAATCCCTTAATTATAGAATATGTATAGATGATTTCCCCTTTTCATTGTGTTAACCAAACAAATATGTGTAACAAGACAAACTTGGTTTATTATTCTTAACTATGAGTAAAACAAAATTGGATGCGCTTAAAGTAATGCGATTGTTTTCAATATATTATAATGACTTTTTGCATTAACTTACACAGATCCTGGGATGCACTGCATAGAGTCATATTCGCCTAAGAAATTGCATTTTGGCCTTTTCTTACCGATGACAATTGTCCCATTTTCACGGAGTTGGTCGTAATTTATCTGATCACAAACGCATCTATTTTTGGTTTCTATAACAAAGAAACACAATTCACAAGTTAGCATATAATCATTCAAGGAAATAGTTTTTAAGGAGGAGACACAACGGAATTCTTACTATAAACACATTTTTTTTCGGTTGAATCACAAGTGAGTTCAGGGCCACATTCTTCTTGGGGAACTCCACTTTGACTTTCAGTTTGACAAGATGAGTAATATGCTATTCAAAGTGACATAAAGATTATTTTCCAACCATTACAAACTATTCCAAACAAAATAAGCAAATTCTTACGTAATTGCATAATGCACAAGTCACAGCAACCGCATTTGGAGCCTTTCTTTATAATCCTGCTGTTATTGCTTTGGAAACAGGTTGTTGAAGTGTCACATTCATCAACACAGGATTTATCGTTACAAACATAACACTGAGAAATTATTACTGTAAATGCTAAAAAAATAAAAACGGTGGCTAGAAATTGCATAACGGACGCAGCCATCTTTAAAATTGGTTTACTGTTGTTACATGACTCACTTCTGACTATAATGCTAAAATCATGAATTCCGTTACAATCTAAAAGCCGACTTATCAAACAAAGATAACATACAAAATGGTGATAATGCATGAAATTCGGTCACCCAGCAGTGATCCATGCTTATCATTCAATCTTGATTTGTTGGAAATCACAATTCAGCGTATTGTTTAGTTCTGGAAAATTCATTTTTACGTTAGCCGATTTCAGTTTTGGAAATATATTTGTAATGTTATCTTTTACACATACTGTATTGGGCATGGCAATAGCTACAATCAGAGAAGCTGGCTATTGATGGAAATTTTATCAAAACCTCGATTAAGACAATATACTGCTTTATGCAGACTGAATCTTCGTTATGCTTAATACAATTTTACAATTCAGAAATGTTTTCCAAATTCAAGCTAGGCGGCAATTATGTATAATGTCACATCTACTGTTTAATAAACATAAATACAAACGTTGCTAACAAATTTATGATCATTTATTTATCACTGCCAGATAGCAGTTGCTTATATGTCAGGGGAAGGGATACACATGATTAATTTAAATTGGTACTTCGATAAGGCTTGCAAATCAATTAGAGTACAAAACTCACCATTTTCAAGCATTCTGAAAACCTTTTCCTGATTGTTTGCAATTATGGTGTAAACAATCATAGTTTGCATAGTATAAATAATTGCTAATTCCCAATGCAACTACCACCGTTCGACGATGGTCAAAGCTGAAATTGCCTTTTTGGCGGATGACTTCATTAAATTTATATTAATATTTTATTTTATAAGTTCAAAACATTTGAAATGCGCATGCATCGTATGAAGCATGAGAACGCCCAAGCTAAAAATGTTGAAGCCCTTTCAACTTTTCCAATGTCACCAAAGTACCTCATTTTGTCGTCACAGGTCGCATGACATGAAGTCGGGTGTTGCATTGTGAATCAGACATGTTAATAAATTCTATAATTAACTAATCCATTTTGTGCCTCAAGTATAAATTTGGTATTGAAACAGACTAATTCAAACAACAGCAAGTTTTTAAGTAAAGTGAAAGGTAAAATAGTGGAAGTGGGGAAAACATTCAGAATAATCTTTGAAAAATATCTTATTCATCATGTGTAATTTAGAGTATCTATTTACACTGTTTACAAATATGGCACATTTAAAAAAAAAGAAGACAGAATGATAAGAAAAATCAAGGTAAACAAGATGATAATGATAAAATATTATTTGAAGGCTATAAAAATAGAGCTGAAAGCAGTTTTTCATGCTCGAGGAATTTACCGGTGTCAAAAACTGCTTGTTTTCTTACAAGTTATCGATATATAAAAAAACCAATTATGTTATATGCCTTTGGCATACTGAATTATTATGGCAGTGAAAAGGCAGTATCAAGAACATCAGTTGTGATCACGCTTACGACTGATTTTCTTTGATTTGTCGTTTGTTTTTGGTGGAGCATTAACCCCGGCAGCGATATAACGACCATACAGACTGTAACAATCACAGCAAAATATTAATTAAAAGTTGCGTTAAGGGAAGTACTAAAATTAATGATAAGTATATACGTGACTTACTATTTGTATGTTTCAGAACGAACAAATTCGATGACATGAGAGAACCCCACCTGAAGTTGATCGGCTATTGGTGTGGTCCATGGATTATTTTCCATTTTAATAAGTTGTTTTGGTCCCATCATATCCAAATTTCCTGAAAGGATATAAATTAATGAATCAATTTATGTATAGCCATATTACATTTTACATTGATTGCCTAGATTACTTCATGACCAAATGTAATATCAGCAATGTCATTTTCAGATCATACTTTGAAACATGTCCACCAACATTATTAATTCCTGTATTAAACTGTGAAACGAGAAAAAACCAAAATAATTACCAAGTTCAGGTGGAAGAATGGTCAGCCTGTTTCCTTGGATGTGAAGTTCTCTTAAGCGAGTTAGTTCTGAGATTTCTTTAGGTAGAGCAATTAGATCGTTGTCTCTCAAAACCAGCTAAATTTGTAAAAAATGAATTCATATCAATATTCGGTACCAAAATAATGAGAAAAAAAATTTAGCCACTTACAATTTGCAAATTTTTCAACTGGCAGATCTCTGGTGGCAGTGTTTCAAAGTCGTTATCTCCCAGATACAAGGCACGAAGGGTTTCTGAAAAAAGCATATGTTAATACAATTTGCATTAATACTGTATGTAAATGTAATTTATATATAATTTTAAATGACTCACTCACAAAACAAATGTTACAATATTTATAGCAACACAATATTTGAAAGGATAAGAAATTGTTAAACATATTTACCAATCATAAAAAAGTTTCCAGGCAAATTCTTTTCATTTAAGTTATTGTATGTCAGATCCAACACTTCCAACGCTGGAAAAGCACCAAAACCTCTTGGCAGAGTAGATAATCTGTTCATGCTGAGGCAATTAAATGTTCATAAGCATACTGTACCTAAAAACACCATATGCAAATACAATAATAATGCCCATTCATACCCAACATTTAATATCTTCAATTTTGGCATAGAAGACAATGACGTTGGCAGATCATCAATGTGATTGTTGAAAAGATTTAAAATTTCTAAATTTCCCAGATTTGCAATACTTGGAGGAACAGCTATATATGTGAGAAAAACGTCAATCAGTCAAGATATTACATACTCCAAAAAGCTTTTCAAAATTGTAAGACATAAAAGCATCATATTATTATCTTTTACCATTTGTTTTATCAATAATTTTCAATAACATGCTTACTTCTCAATTTGTTGTGACTCAAAGTCAACCGAGTGATGTTCTGCAGCGACACTGAAAGTAAGAAATATGAATGAAAAACTTTTTTTAAATGCAGTACATTATGTGCCAAAATAATTATATTCACTTGTGGATGTTTTGATTTTGAGAATGCATATTCAAAATGCTATTCAATGTTTAACTTTTAACAATCAGTTCATCAAAAATATAAAAAATGTCAGGGTGTAAGGAAAAACTTCAGTACCAAATTTTCACGCAATATCTTCCTGGGCTGCATATTTAAGTAAACAAAATATTCCAAAGGACATTTGAATAAATTTGTGACAATTTTTCAACAAAATAATAGTGCTTTAGATAAGTCTCATACTGAAATCTGCAGCACTGCTAAACATGCTAATTTGGTGTTCTTTGCCGCACTGCTCATCAATAATCAAATATATATATCCGACTAATCATAACAAAGTCACATATTTTAGCATTAAGCTATTTTTTATATGCATCATGCTACTAATTCCTCTTGTTTGACATCATGCTCAACATGATGCCAAATTCAGATTTAATTAAGAGGTAAAATGCATATACAGTAACAGCAGTAGCAAAAAAAACTCAATGAGATGAAGCAATACAAAAATGAATGAGCTTATATTATTTGACAGGGTTGTATAATTCTAATGCTACATCAGTTTGGCAACTGCATGGGTTGTACTATTTAATTTTATTATCCAAGGAGCGGTCAAGCCTGCCTAAAATATTAATTTCCAGAGTAGGAGGTAGGCTAAGTAAGAAGGAGAAAGTAGTTTTGCGAGTGTGTGGGCCAACAAGTTTCTTGTTGGACCATATAAGGCAATATCCCTTTACCCACATGCAGAAACCAGCAAATGACAAAATTTGCCACACCTTAACCAGACCTACATTTTACTTTCTACACCGTTAAAGTTGTTAAGTTTTCCCTGCCAGAATTAGAACTGTATACTTCCAATTTCGAACATAGCTTAAAAAACATGCAAATCCGAGACCTATTTTTTCATTGACAAAATACAGCAATCTTCCCTACGCCTCAAAGTAGGCCGAACGCGTCGGTAAAACTTTATTTTTAACCTTATCTAAACAGGAGAAGAAGAACATCTGTTATGCTTAATAAATAAAAAAAAAACATTTCTTACTTAGTCCGGGCATCTCCTCGAAATAGGAGATTCCCTTGTCGCACAGATCCAACTCGGGAAAATTCTGTTCTTTAGCTTCATCGATGGCCTTCTTCGTTTTCGACATTTTGCTGCTGAAGTCCAGGAAATTGCAGGATGCGACTTCGCCGTGTTCCCTCGGTTCCATTTGCTGGCTTTTTATTGGGCAGCGATAATAAACTCGCCAATCACTCACGATCTCACTCTCACTATCAATTTACACTTTCGTAGCGCAGCAGCTGACGCACGCAGCCTTCTCCCACTTGCTAAACTCAGGAAATGAGCAAACACCATGAGTGCGTCGCTCGCGAGAGGGCACCACTTCCATGTGCGCGGGCGTTCGAATGTGGGACACCAAGGCATAGGGGAAGGGGAACGCCCGCTTTTGCCAACCTATCCCCAACCTATAAAGTAGCCTTGAAAATCTGGAAATTTACTTGAATTTTTAACATGTTAGAAAAGTCATGAATTATCCTTGAAATTCGTGTCAAACATCAGTTCATACAATTATTTTCTGTCTGCGTGGACAAAATTCCGTTATAAATAACAGTATTAATATTTCTGTTTCCAAACAATTTTTTGTAAATGTCGAAAACGTAAGGGAAGAGCTTTTTTCCCAGCAAATTTACTGGATAACATTTATGAGAACATTGTTTGTCAAA
This sequence comes from Ophyiulus pilosus, assembly GCA_033995625.1. Lineage (NCBI taxonomy): Eukaryota > Metazoa > Arthropoda > Diplopoda > Julida > Julidae > Ophyiulus > Ophyiulus pilosus. The sequence goes on from JAUJYV010000052.1 coordinate 91,905, forward strand.
CTTACAAAATATCTTCGAACAAATAATTCAATTCAATACTTGTTCCATGAGCTTTGGTTATACAGAAAACATAATACAGTGCAAAATACACGACAGCATATAGTGTAATTTTAACCTCATGAAGCTGTGGAAAAATCAAAGTTGTCATTGACATATTTTCTCATTCAATTTTCTTCACCATAATATCTGCACTTTTATGATAATTGAAGATTAAGTATGTTCGAAGAAATTTTATTTTTTATGACCAGCTGAGGTCTCAGGAAAATAGTGGTCATTTCCAATTTCATTACACATCACTGTGCTATTGTGAATGAATACAACGGGTGAAAATTGAATTTGCCACATGTACAACGAATTGTCCACAATGTTCCTGAAATGATTACAACCATACAGTATCTAGAACTCTGTTATTTGTTTGCTGGATTAATGAACACTGCCTGAAAAGGTGGGCATACAAGATTTTCTAAAACCCAAGACCCTTAGAACAAACCAAAATGGTTAGCATGAATGTACATTTATTAAAATTATCATACACTTAGAATGCTCATTTACTTGCAAATATAACACACATTTATGACACTTTGAATCAAGCAATGTTCTTGTTCAATCTTAATAGGCTACTAAAAAATAACTAAGACTGCAAAATAATAAGCAACAGCATTCATGAATAATTACTCCAATTCTATCACATTCAGCCACAAGAAATTTAAAAAATATACATTATATTTATAGTGAATGAGTGCATATTTGTGACTTTCTAGTAATGAACAATTTTCAATTTAGAAGCTGTGCACAAACTCAAATTTTAGAATATTTGTTCATAAAAATTAGAAAACCCACCTTTAGGATGTTTGAACAAGATTCATAATGAATAATCGAGCCGGGGACAACCAATTTTGTCCGTGTCAAAGACCTTTACGTTGCCGGAATCTGCGGTAGTCCAAATTCATCCACCAACACGCCATCCTAGAATCATTTAAGAATGAATGTAATAAAATAATTTAAAATTTAGCAATATTAACATTAAATCGTTCTCAATTACCTGGTTAGTGCTCTCTGCTCCTGGTTCTTTTGTTGGAGCATTAGGTGCAGTAACAGCTTCATCCAAATAAGAGGCATCTTCATCCAGTCCAATTTCATCACCTAATGCTTCCAATTCTGAAATAATTTAAATTATGTGATAATAGTTATATTATACAACTTCAAAAATTCATACAGCTAAAATTGAGGTTCAATTAAAAAAAACACATCATTAGTTGCAACCCACCAGCTTCTAGTTCATCGTCATCAACTTCTGGCATTCCATAGCTCCGTCCTAGGGCTTCTTGAACTTCATTGGCTTGTTCTAACATATCCTCAAGCTGATCTTGAACATCCTATATGCATGACAATGGAGGATACAATTAACAAACATGAAACAACAATCAAATTGATGCGGATCAGCATGTTACGCAATGTTACCTCAATATCATCAATGTTGACTTTCTTGTATGCAGTTTTCATTTCTTTAACACCTAGTTTCATGGCTTGAACTGTCACGTGTGTATCTTTTAATGTCTGGGTGGCAAAATTGGCTTGTTCCATGTTAAACGACTGCTGCTGAAGATTATTATATTGCTGTTCGTACATTTTCTTCTGCTTTAAAACGCGTATGGCCTTTTGTTTTACTGCATTCTAGGATAAATTCAAGAAAATAATGGGTTTTTAATTGCACAATACAATATACACCATTTTGGAGAAACATTTCAGGTGATTATGTCAACAAACTGTACCTTCGCTGGTCCGTCTCTCATTTTCTTAATTTGATTTTTATATTTATTCAACTCGGCATCGAGTCTCGCTATTTTTTTATCAATGGACTCTGTTCTGCTGTCCACCTGATTATCACAAACATAAGAAAAAACAAATTACTGTAAAAACGAAATCAAATGTTTCGGAAGGTCAAATTCTGAGAAAATGGCAAATCGATACTTACGTTTGAAATGCAATCGCCTAAATTCGGCGGAGGCTCCTTTGGTTTGCCTTTTCCAAACAATCGATTCATTGTGAAACAAAGTACTGAATGTACACTACGAATGCGAGGTTTAAAATATGTGAATTCAATAATAAATAAGCAAACAAAAGATTTCCTCTTGGATAGGTGTCAAAATCGCTAGAATATTATGAATTCAACATCATGTGACGCCTATCCCAAGTATCTCATGATGTCATGGAGAAGACATTAATTGAAGCGCCGTATAAATTAAAGAACGACGAGGAACATCCATACTTTCGCGGAAACAGATTTGAAGAATACAGAGCGCCCAAAAAGTAACATACAAAAATGCCAAAACAAACGTTAGTTAATCTGGGTGCCTAAAATGTAAAAAAAATCACTGCGCACATTCGCATCCGCCGAAATTAACGTTTCCAGTTGGATCTATTTGCATCTTCCTTGAATTAGGCGATTAATGAAATCATCAATGACGTTTATAGGATGATGCTGACATTTTTAACAGAAATTTTTATTACTAATGTTGTATTCCCTGTCGGAATGTTATGAATTAATCAGGATACAATAAAATTGGGGTTACAATCACAAAAAGAGCAGAATTTAAAAAAAAATCTTTTAAAGCTGCTTGAAAACTATGTATCTCCCACTATATTGTTTGCAGAACAATTTCAACTATTTTAGTTTTTTCTAGAATTTATGCCATGTTTACACAACTTTCACAAAAATATTCAATTAGTTCCGTGCAATGCTTAACCCCATTCATATACTTTTTCCTTCAACTGGAATTTCAGCTTTTTCAGCCAATGCACATGTTTTGTTACCGAGGTGAAACAACTATTTTTTTCTGTACAACATCTAAGTGTCAAGACGTTCCCTTCATCACTTTTGTTATACTAAAGCGAATATGCAATTCAAAAGACGTACTTACGTAGCAATCTTGCGAAAGAAACATAATAAGGATAACTTCGTTTTTTAGGCGATTACAGCTTTGGTGTTACATTCCTTCTTGCATATTCTATAATGAAAAATGCAGCTTAAATTAAAAAAATGAAGGTAAACTACCCCTTTGAAACTACCAACTTTCTTTTCGCAAACATTATCCTTTCATCCTCTACACAAAAACTATTATAATAAAAGTCTGTTATGCTCTACACAATAATCTTTTTTTATTATTATTAACCGAAATAAAAATTACCTTATCTAATTTTTTCTAAATGAACCACCTAACCTGTTTTATTTATTGAATACCGGTTCTCCTTTATTATATTTACTTCAAACTAAAGTACAACTATGTGTCATTTCTTATTGGTATCTTGGCCTTGGTTAAATGCACGTGTAATTCTACCATTGTAATCATGAATAGATTTAAACAAATGTTCAAGACACACACATGACAATGAAATGGCCGGGTACACAAACCTTCGTCAAAGTTAATTATTCAGAGATCAAAAGCGGGTTTTGTTTTTCCATTCTTATTACACATGAAAACCTGGTTTCTTTTTTCCAAATACCGCTATCGAAAACCATAAAAATTGTAAACGATACAGTTTCTGCTAATTTGTGGCTTCAATCATTATTTAGAACCTCGTTTATGGTACTGCAACGACGATTAATTTTTTGAAAAAAAAAACTATGTGGGAAAAAGGATGGTATTTTTTAATCGCAAATATAAGGGTTAAAACAGGTCTTCAAAATCAGTTGTAGTAAAAAAAATACAAAAAAGAGTGACGCGTGTCATGATCGAAAGCTTTCTTAAATGGTTAATATCCAGGTATATAGGGCATTGATCTTTTCTGGAAAGTACATTAGCATCAAGCTCAAACATCTTTTATTTATTTATTACTAAGGCTCATTTCACTAGAAAAACCAAAAAAAAAAGTAGAATAAAAAAATGAAGAGAAATACTTGTAAAAATCCAAGACAAGTCAGTATACTTTACTAATTTTCAAAATCTTATTTTCTAAGACAAACGATTAACATAATCGCTAAAATATCATGAGCCCAGCTATCGTTTTCTTCAGTATAATTCATAGTTCATTTACATTTAAATATTTATAGTGCTTCGACTTCAATCATTGAATAAACTTTTAAAACGACACCTCATTAAATGTGTGGATATAAGAATGTTATTTTATAAAATGATAAAACAAGTAATTTTTTTTAAAAAATCCGCAAATAAAAATTCAAGAACATTCTTAATTGTCTTCATAGGTTTTATCATATTCCAATTATTGCAGATGCACGCCTAACACATTCTCATGGAATGTAATTTTGAAAATTGCACGTGAGATTTGCACATGCAATATTTAAAAGTACCGAACTCAGAATAGTTAAAAGGTTCCATTCTCTGGGATGTTCTTGATCGCTGAAGGGGAAAAATGGAAGGCCTTCTCATGGATAATTGCGGCGAATTAATTAAAAATTTATCATGAAATTCTGAAATCTATTACTGGACTAGAAAGGATTCATGGCGGGTCTTATTAATAAAAGTGAAAGCTCGGTTGAACGTATGGTGAGTATAAAAGTTTTTTGGACAGCAGATAGCGATGCATTGGGAATGTTTATTTTGGAACGTGTAATAAGAAAGGATTAAAAAAATGGACTTATTACTTGTTGACAGAGAATTATTTATCAAGACAATGATGTTACCATTGCCACTTTACATCCAGACAACCTTATACTAAATTTTGTTAAATGTGAAACCGGCATTGTGGACGAAATCAATGTAATAAAGAAAGTGGGATCGCCCTCCAATTTGTCAACTAACTCTACAGAAGGATCCAGAAATCTATGCTTTGAAAATGTATGTGTTATCATGAAATGTTGTCACATTATTTTCTACTAAAACAAACAATTTAAAAAAGCAGCACCTTTTAGTGACCTTAAGCATGGTATTTTCATAATGGGTTCATCCATTTACTCCAGAAACATTCAATATGGAAATAACATGCTTAAACGCCCATACGCCACCATGGGGTGCTCAACAAGAATAAAGCTAATTCGTTTACTTGGCTACTAATGAATTAGTCGTCAGTCAATCAGTTTTCTGAATGACTGGAATCAAATTATCGTATATTCTTATACTCCATCGTATAGATGGTTGAAAGCTGTGACAGCGCCATCAACATTTCCTCCGCATTGCCCATCAGGAGCACCGGCGTATCGACCGATATCCTGGCGGTAGACACCTTAGGGCTCCAGGAATCCTCCATGGTCGGCAACAGAGTCCCGAGAAGTTCGACGTGTCAGGCCATCGAGGAGCAGTCCGAACTTGCAAAGCCGCAAACAGACTTTAACGATGAGGATCAAGGGTGCAGTTATTCCAACCACGAGACTTCACGTAACCCGAGCCCTTGTCGGCCCATCAAAACTAGGAAGAAGGCCGTTGCAAGACAACCGACGCGACGGCGTCCAATGACAAGAAAAGCCAAAAGCGCTGTTGAGCTTGCCTCTCATATCGTGAAGTTGATCAATAAGTCGTCTGTAAAAACTATTCAAAGCAACATTAACGTCCAGATCAGCAAAGCCAGCATCTGCGACGTTCCGAAGAAAACGGCAGTGAAAAAGGCATTGATCAAAAAGGGCAAGGAATTGGTCAAACAGTCGCCTGTAGAAAAAACTCAAAGTAACCTCAACTTCCAGGCCATCCAAGACAGCGTCTGTGACGTCCCGAAGATAACGGCAGCGAAAAAGACAGTGACCAAAAAACGCAAGGAATCGGTCAAAGAGTCGCCTGAAGAAACTATTCAAAACTTCATAGATGCCCATGTCAGTCAAGCCAGCATCTGTAATGTCCCAAAGAAAACTGCAGCCAAAAAAGCAGAGTGTAAAAAACGCAAGGAATCGGTCAAAGAGTCGCCTGTAGAAACTATTGACAACATCATAGACGTCCATGTCAGCCAAGCCAGCGTTTGTGATGTTCCAAAGAAAACGGCAGCCAAAAAGGCAGAGTGTAAAAAACGCAAAGAATCAGTCAAAGAGTCGCCTGAAGAAATTATTGAAAACATCATAGACGCCCAGGTCAGTCAAGCCATCATCTGTGATGTCCCAAAGAAAACTGCAGCCAAAAAAGCAGGATATAAAAAACGCAAGGAATCGGTCAAAGAGTCGCCTGAAGAAACCTTTCAAAACACCACAGATACCCTGATCATCCAGGCCAGCGTCCACAATCTCTCAAAGAAAACGTCACCCAAAAAGACACTGACGAAAAAATGCAGAAAATCTGTCAAAGAATCGCCTGAAGAAACTATTCACAACACCATAGACGGCAAGATCAGTCAAGCCAGTGTCTGCAATGTCCAAGAGATAACGCCAGCCAAAAAGGCAGTGACAAAAAAAACCAAAGAATCGGTCAAAGAGTCACCTGAAGAAACTGTTCAAACCAACATCGATGTTCAGAACAGTGTTGCCAGTGACTGCAATATCAAGAAGGAAACAGCAGTGAAAAAGGCATCGACCAAAAAATGCAAAGAATTGGTCAAAGAGTCGCTTAATATGATGATTCAAAGCAAAAGCAGCGTCAACATTGGCCAAGAAATCATCTGCAACGTCCCGAAGAAAACTGCAGTGAAAAAGGAAGCCAAGGGAACGAGTGACACAGGTACGGGCACCACGAAACGAAAACGTGCTAAAATAAGAAGACCAAAACTGCAAGCCCGCTACCAAACCTCCACCGAATCCGACTCCTCGTACCGGGTCAGACTGGCGACCAAACCCCGGCGCAGGATTCCAAAGAAACGCGCCAAGACGCTCCAGGTCGTGGTCAAGCCGGAACCCAAGTGGGAGGTGGGCATAATAAACTGCGGTGGCAGTCAATGGGAAATACTCCGAAGATCTGACGAATCGCAAGACAGCCCATCCTCTGGGTCAACCAGGATCCATATGATAACTGCTACGATGGAAAAGACCAAGATTATCCGCAAGAAACAAAAGAAGGACCTAAGCCAGTTGCCTTGTGTCGGAGAGGCAGTTGAGGAATCAGAACTGACGAAAGCAGATGCCATGCCTAGATTAAGTGCCAAGAGCAGTTACATGTCCAGATGTAGACCAGAAGAGCTGGAATGTCCAGATTGTGGAAATATCTTGCCAGCTCAAGCACCTTTAAAAGCCACGTCGTCCGTTTTCACCCAAGACAACGTATACACGGATCCTGAATTGGAGACTGAGGATGATCAATGTGGTGACCGGGCCTTTGGTCGATTTTACAAACGACGAATGCCTAAGGGCCGGGCAGAAGACTACATGGCAGAATCGTCTTTGACGCAGAGTTCGATGGAAATGCCGAACAAAAAAGTTTGCTCAAGGACCTCATCCATGTCTGTAGCTAGCAAAGCTGAAAAACGTTGTACAAGAACGCCATCCAAGTGTTCGGCAGGCAAACCAGAATTCATTCCCACTGATGTGGAAGTTTATCCGGCGTTGAAGGACACAACTGAAGAACATTGGAAAAGAATGACATTCGTGACTCCGGTTAGCAGCGCTGATAAACTTTGGTCAGGAACGCCATCCAAGTGTTCGGCAGGTAAATCTGAATTTATTCACACTGACGTGGAAGACTATCCGGAAGTAAATGATAAAACCGAACTAAATTGGAATACAACGTCATACATGTCTCCGGTCAGCAGCGCTGATAAATTTTGGTCAGAATTGGCATCCAAGTCCAAGTCTTCGGATGGTAAAGTTGAACACTTTATCCACGATAACGCGGAAGACTTTAGGGTGGTGAAGGAAGGGGAAAAACAAGAACACGTAGAAGATGAAGAGCAGGAGGAGCCCGTCGCAGAATCTTCTATCGATCAGGGATGCCAATACCCCGGATTTCGTCAGCCATCCAACTCTTCCTTTGTCAACACATCCACACACATCTGTGGCAGGGAAGACTACAATAATGGGACAGAGTGCGAAATTGAAGAAATTTGGCCAGGGACGACATCCATCGACACTGAATTTATCCATTCTGACGAGGGAGACTACGACGAGGAGGAGGTTAATGAAGCGGGGGAACAGAAACGAGAAACTGATGAAGAAGAGGACAAGTCCGTCACACCATCGACGGGTTCCATTCTTAACACATCCTTCTTGTCGGTTATAGACTCTACTTCTGAACATGAGTACAGCTCCGCCGTCTCCCCCACAATATCCACGTGCTTCTCCGACAACAACGTCAAATCCGTGACAACGGACCATTGCCCCTTCTACGAGGCCTTCAACGACGACGTCAAAGTAGAGCAGGTGAAGCTTCTTATGGACAATCTGAAAAACACCAGCTTTTTGGTCAACAGCGTATCCGACACTGAAATGCCAGCAACGCACAGCAGGAACACGTTGACCGCCACCTGGGGCAATTCCATCCATCGTCCCAAATGGGATGAAACCGTGGACCTGTGTCTTATTTGCGGCAACCAAGAGTTTTATGTCCACAGGTGAGTAACTAGATTGTCCATATACGTGGAGGACCATTAAGTCATCCATGCAATAATGCATCCTTGGCGTTCTAGATTGGTCGTGGTGCATTATTCTCGCAAGTTGTGCCGCCTTCTATGCAATCACATACTGAAACCAGGTCTAGCTGTAGAGGTTATGGGCATCAACCCCACGTCTCTTCACATTGTCATCGATTGGATGTACACTATGGAAATAGACATCGACAAGGCCAACGTGCTGGATATTTTTATGGCGGCTGTCTGCTTGGATATAAAAAGTAAAATATGTTTTCTGTATTTGACGTTAGTGACTAAAGCGTATTCTAACTTGTTTTAGAATGTGCAATGGTTTAGTCCGGCATGTTTCTCAAGTTTCTATTACTTTTTCCACTAATTTGCGGGATTGGGAAGGTTGTTTTCAAACAGTCATGCAAACTTTTCTAATCTCAATATTCTCCAAACAGAACTCCAAGTGCAATGCATCAACAAAATGCACGACATTGTTAACGAATCTAGAAACAAATTGCCAGACAACCAAAATCGACAACAGCAATTGACGGAAGGCGAATGCAAACGCTATTTCGACTTGAATTATGGCATAGAAGAACATGATAATAAGCCAGGAGTACATCAGGAACTGTCAGTTGGTACAGGTATCACTAGGAACTCTGCATCCACGAGTTCCACTAAGTGGACATTTGGTAACGGCCGCTCAACAGACACATGGACACCGAAACAAAGTTCAATTGAGATAGCCTTCCAGGCGGACAATGGGCAAGACGTCAGAAGCGCCCCTTTGGGCAAGCACTGCGTGGTGGAAAAGAGGCTCCTTCTAACAAAAATTCCGCAAAAGTCTCCATCACCAAATTCAGCGTGGAGTTACGAGGATGAAGCCGCTTTGGAGGATGATTTCGAGGGCGTTTGTGGCAGCGAAGAAGAATACGAAACGTCGTCAGAGGTTTCTTACACCATGTCCGATGCATCAGGACGTAGCACCTCGAACCAAGAGTCCGAGCGCTCCACAATTAGTGGCTCTCAAAATTCCTTGTCAGACCACTTCAGTCCTAGCCTCTCCAGGAAAACCCCAGGAGGCTATGGTGTGGACAACTCCAGCAATTTCTCCTTTGAACAACGACCCGAACCTCTCAGCCCCACACGTAAGAAAGTCACGGTACACACGGATCGCATACAGTACACCTGCGACAAACATGACCTGACAGAAGTGGTGACCATCAAGACGGCCAATACGACCCAAATCACCAACTTCAAGAAAGGTAACGGTATCAACAAAGGCTTCCAAACCAACAAAAAACCCAATTGTGCGATGCTCGTCGGCGCCGAGGATGGCGCCCGAGATTTCGACATCGACGTAATTGCACCTGTCCAGATCAACAGGCCTGCTAGACTGATGCAGTCGTACACGTTGGCCTTACCAAAAGTGTTGAATTCTGATCAAGTGTTGCTGTTCGGTGGACTCAGTCGGCCAGATATGAAAGATTTCGACGAAGCAGGTGAGATTGCTGGAATTGCTATAAAGACAGTTGATGAGACGGTTGTACCAACTGTCTAACTGTTGTGAAATTACTATGCTGTAAAGCAGGGTTCCCAATAAATGATATTTTCAACTTCCTTGACTTTTCCTGTTTTTAAAACCATTTTCCCAGACCATCCTGAATACTGAAAATTCACAAATATGATTTCATGCCTAACAACAACTTGTCATAGTTGATCAAAGGCATTTTTAGAACACATTACATTGTGTAGCATATGTCTACCCAGAATTCAACTTGTAAACATATAAACTACTATTAAAATCTGTTCTTCTTGTTATGTCTGAATTAAAAATTATAACTACTTAAAATTAGTTTTTTATTGGGTGGTTAACAAATATTTGCGTCATCAAATATAGTCGTACGAGCAGACATTTTTTTATATTAAAAGCAAGTAAAATGATGTTCACATTCGATAAAAGGGAAATTTATCAATGCTATAAGTGCAAGACTCGAAGAATGCAAATGTAATGTTTATATATTGAATTTCCATATCTATCCAACTTCCCTGACTATTCCAGATTTTCAAGTCTTTGCGAAAAAATAGCATCCCATAGCAGAGCAAATTGGCCAGCCTTGGAAACCATACTTTCAAAATCCATACATTTTTTACTAAATCCATTTCTCGTATAAACTTCATTTCGAATAGTAAAACCAGAACATGATAGCTTAGCCTGAATCATATCATTAATCGATTTGCATTTTCAGCTCATTCGGTGCATTGTTACGATGTGACTTCTGGAAAATACGACCGACTGGGAAAATTGCCAACACCTTTGTTCGACGCCGCAGCCTGCTGCCACGAAAACGGAATTTATTTAACCGGCAAGTGTAAGGCCATGTAGAAATATCGGGGAGCAAACAAGACCCATTACCTAATGCAGGATGCACGTGGTATTTGTTAATGATTTCAGGAGGAATTTCCCAGAACTCCGTCACTCAAAAGTGTCCTGGGACGGCAACTGCAGACGTGTGGTACCTAGATTTACTCAATCCGATTTGGCAGAAGCGCAGTGCCATGCGACAACCCAGAGCCGGTCACTGCTTGGTTCAGTTGTACGACAAGATTTACGCTATCGGAGGCGCCGAAGACTCTGAGGGAAGCAGGCAAGTCCAAGGACCTTTCACCGAACTGTGGTGTTAGCGTTACCCATGTCTAAACGTGCCCTTATTTTATGCGTAGGGTAACACGAACGGTGGAAGCTTACATGCCCAAAGACGACACCTGGACCAATGTCAGTGCCTTACCAGCCCCATTGTGGCGAATGGGCGCCGCCTGCTTCAATGGGGCCATTTGGCTATGTGGCGGGTTGACTGAACCGATACAAGTGAAATCGAACGAGATTTTCATATATTGCCCCGAAAGGGATCGGTAAGTTAACTTAAAGCTTTTAAAACTGAACATATATACATGTTTACGGTTGCGCTGACATGTTGCAATTGCGATGTTCTGTTTCCGATATTTAAACACAAGTTTCACTTACAGTTGGTATAAACACGGATCTCGTTTGCTCAAAAAAGTCGCCATGGCCTCTTTGGTAGCTGCTCAGGGTGCATTGATTATGGTGGGTGGCCTTTCTGGTAACAGAGAAGATGATACCATGGAAGGGTGCGCTCTGGATGCCCTGGATATGTACGATGCCAAGAAAAAAGAATGGAACACTGTTGCCAATATGGCGGAACCAAGATTCATTACTAGTGTCGTGTCTCTAGGTAAGATCGAATCCAACAACCGTTTTTTTTCCAGGAATTAGCTCGCCCACCTAGCATTTAACTATGCATTTAGATATGCATGTATTAGTAAATGCAGTTTTACTGAATCTGACTTCAATATTATACGACATGTTATCATGCCCTTGTGTATAATTTTTAAAAAATTCAAATCGTTTTTTAATGGTTTAACTGCAGTTTGCGAAAGTTGCGTATCTGCAATTTAGACAATTACTTCAATCAACACTTCAGTTAAACTGCATTACTTTTTTATATAACACTTTGCAACAACAACAACACATGCATTAATAGTCTGCCATAAAAACCAGAAGCCATAACCATAAACTATAATGCCACTCTTCTTTTATTCTTTATCAAAAACCAATGGCTATAGGTGATCAAATAGTAATTATAGGAGGGAGAAATAGCAGATTCTCGCCACCTCTGAATTCGGTGGAAATCTACGGCAAGAAAGGCAAAGGTTGGATCCATCACGTCAAAGACCTGCCCTTGCCATTGAGCAACAGCGCCGCCGTTGGACTTCCGAACTTCAAAAGACAAATTTTGTAAGAAGAACGGACGAGAAAAGTTCGCGAAATTTCGATATTTGGACTCTCGATTCGTTAGTAATAAATATCATCGAAATTTTACAGCAAGAGCAGAGGTTCGCAGAATTCCTCGTGAGTAATGCTCGGCAAAATCACCAGTGGAACGTGGTATTATTATGAACATGACATTGAACGTGATTTCAGAGGGGGGCCGTGGGGGGCGAACGGGGGAGGGAGGGAGGGGAGGGGGGAGTTTGGAGGTCGGTCGGTGCAATGCAACTTTAGTGCTAATCTGTTGTTGGGTAGGTGCCTCGTAGTCCCTGCCCCGGGAAAAATGCGTGAATGACCGGCCGGTGGGTCGTCGCCCGCTTCGGAATATTGGGAAAAAAGCCTCGCATGCCTGCGTTCGCAATTTGGCGAAATTAAGAATCAGGAATTAAAAAAAGATGGAAATGAGCAGCTAATTACAGAGGACGGTCACCTATCAAACATAACAACAACAACAAAAAGTAACCTTAACCCGATCCGAGACCTAAGCATTTTCATGCTATATACTCGCATTTCAATGTCGGCTGAGAATGTTTATTTATTAATTTGTCTAAAATTTGCCTTTTTTTAAAGTAGTAGTTGTAAGGTTTTTTTAAAATCCAGCACACCAGGGGATACGTTGCAAATGATTGAGGAATTCATTTAAATGTTTAATCTTTTAAATAAGGTTGCATGTGCCAGTCCAGAAATACAGGTAAATAATTTGTCAAAGTGTGGAATGTGCACTTAAAAAAAAAAGGCAGAGGCGTTTTTGAGCACCCTTATAAGGGGAAAGTTCAAATAGCGTGGCTTTTTCTTGTCTATCAGGAAGGTGTTTTGGACTTAAGAGCAATTAAAATTCAGGAAATGTCAGGAAGAAATTGGTCTCACTTTTTCCTGCTACTGATACGAGCTTGCAAGGCGTATGGTAGAACTTACGACACAACTTCATGCAGTAGGAAATACGAATTTCACTTATCAGGAAATTCGAATCCAGAAGCGTTCTGCATGTAACTAATACCGAATTCATGCGAATCCATATCTTCAGAAAAATCAATACGCAGGATGAAAAATGATTGGAAAGAACATGCATCTTTTCATCAGAGTAATCTTACTACACATATTGAGCAGTGTTTGTCGGCATTTTTAAACTAACGACACACAAAATAAAGTGAAATTTTCTCAGCAAACTTTTCAATTTTAATTACTATATATACGATGAAAATCGTGTTTTGCATTATATAGAATTCGCTTTGTTGCTAAATTTTCATCTATTCAGTAAACGTTTATTAAAGACTGAACTAAAATTCCCATAAATCATTGCGACGAGGGGTGTCGTATCAGGTAACCTTTGGTTGGTTTCACTATATATATATGGTCTATTACTTAATTGATCATTACATTTCCATCCATTTATAAGAATATACATAATACATTGGCTTTTCGTAAAGAAACCATCAATGGCAATTCTTCATATTCGACTTCCATACCGTTACAGATTGGCACCGCACATGCATAAGGACACTTTAGAGACACAGATTGGTTTCAATTTTTGAACTTGATATGAGTATATAATGTACATACGATTAATTAAAGGGCAAACGGTGTGATATCTTTTATGGACTATCACAGCTGATGTTTTTTTGCATCATACATAAATGGACGATTGCCAAACGCAACCATAACTACTTCTATTATGTACGTGAGAATTGGTAACGGAATTCAAGTTGAAGAAATATTTACCTACATTACTTAAAACAAAATGTGCCGGTAAATAATACTTATCACCCCTACGAAGCACCCAAAGTAGGCAATTGTTTACTTATTCTAGCGTAAAGTTATGCTAATCGGTCTCTCTGATTGAAAAGGTCGCTGTCCTCAGAGGATGTGAGTTTTTTAAGTTTTTCTTTTACGTCCTTCATGATGATACTTAAATATTTTTTTACGATGAGGAATACTTGCGCAGGTAACCCGTGTAGTGGTACATACGGTAACCAGTTAGGGCAGCCATTCGTAAATCGTGGCTAGACCATCTTATATATCCACCCACGACCCCCTTCTGGCTACTGCATTCCCTATCATTTTTTAAACTTTTTTTTCTTATTGAAAAGTCACGGCGACTTTTATCCTTTCAATCTTATCCTACATTTCTTTTATCAAGAAAAACAATTTTTTTCTTCTCCTCCTCCTCCTTGGATAGCTTCGTGCATGCATGAAGTTCCACCAAAAGTTTTCGTTCGGTACCCCTGCATGGCGCCAAGGTTAGCCAAATTTCTTTTGTCCCATTGACATATTGCCATATGAAGTTGCGTGACATTCATGGCATGCATATTCCACCCAGAAGATTTTTTAGTGAAATTCTGTGGTCGACCTCCAACGCCCCCAAGCACCTCGACCAGGCAACAATCATACTAGCACCGCCATTTGCTTTTTTATATTCTGGTCTTCTTTAAAAAATAAAAAAAAATAGCAAAACGATCTCTGACTTCTTTTCACCACAGATTTGCCAGTCTTTTGTTCTCCTTTTTTGGAGTGTGTACTTTAACGGTGATGGTGGTGGGTTGCAAAAACTTCGGGCCAATGGACATCGCAGACCAGTTCATGGACCTGTGGAATCTCAATCCCTTAAAAAAGACGACCATTTTATCCCATGCTCTTGTTATTTTTTATTGTGAAAAGTCTCAACCTTCCTTTACCCACCAATGTCACTGATTGGTTACAAAAAAAGAGCAACATGTACATTTCTGCGAATTCTGTTGTGTCACAAACAGGTTTGTTGGCTCCCCTCGGCTATTTCAGGTGCGATATCAAAATTCAGACAGATAGTTATCGCACGAAGGGTTGTTTGAAACAACGGAGGGACTGCTGTTAAATAAACGCCCTAAGGGAACATCGAAGGGACGCCAAACTGCCAAAAATAAAATGTCACAGCAGATGACTAAAACTAAAACGAGACATGATAAACAGTGGACTTTACGAGAAAACTTCAAGATATGACAGGCACTTCCAAGATTAATCCAGGGTTTAAGATGTTGTGTCCAGTGTTGTTCCACCCATTTCAGACAACCCCAGCTCAAAGCCAAACAACGTGGTTTGACCTTGGGATTCAAATACTTTTACCTGAAATGGGTGGATCAACACTGGTCTAGGTCACCCTGGCCACAACAGCTCAAACCCAGGGTAACAGCACAGGTAACGGCACGAGAAACATGATAAGACAGACCTCTTGATCTCAAGTCTGCGTCTGTAGAACGCTCTGTAGAACTATCTCCCAAAACACACATTTTCAATGGCTTCCATTGCCTTGAAAATTCATAACAATTTCAGAATAATTTCCATAAATTAGACGAAAAATCCAGTAAATAATTATTACTCCAAAATTCATCGACCCACTTTGCTATAACTACCCACTTCGCCGACAGTTAGTTTGGTTAGGTTAGGTCAGGTTTAGACAAAAACTGGGTTAAAATAACATTATAATAAATTATTGGATAATGGGAGTTGGCGACCCATCATTCCAGGAATTGTAGCAAAAGTAAAATGATTCCCCACCTCAATTTCATTTACAGTAATATCAACTTTTTATCTTTTAAAAATGTTGTAACTTTCTTTCCACGTAAACGGGCCGTTATCCGTTAAACAGAAGGGTGAAACTGATCATTAGTTAAGGTTGAAAGCTTTACGCTGTCATTTGATATTAATTATTTTCCGGCTACCTGACGCTGTTTCTATTTAATTAAGCACCCAATTTCCAGTGAAGCCGATTGCAACATTTATCCTAGTGTTACCCACCATTCAATTCCGCATGTGTAATAATTCCAGTTAGATATCAACTGGTCGTCAGTCGTAACATATAACTACAATTTGTAATAGACGTAATGTTTCTCACGACTGGCCATTACGTCCAATGAGTCATTAAACTGATATTTAAGAATGAAATTTGTATCCGCGATTGAATGTCATGCCCACCTGGAGGGTTTTTAAATTGTCCATTTTGTCCATTCTATTGTATTACAGCAATCAACGGACGTCATTAAATATACGAGTAAACAGCCTCGGGTATCAAACTCAGGTAAATTCCCATTAAAAATTGGATCACGTCTCCAGGAATATTGCGTTACAAGTTACACTTTCCAGCTGTAGGTGGATGAATCGACAATTTAATATTAAGTAATCATTAGGATATTGCTCAAATTTCTCGAAACTCATCCGCCATTTGTTTAAAAAAAAGACGTATAGGAAACTCCCATTGAGATCGTAGAAAAGCTATCAGAGACATCACCGAACAGCCTTGATCCATCAAAACAAAACTATACAAACAATTTCTGAAAATTGATTTTTAACAGAATGTAACGTAAGTACGAGGTACGGAGAGCCTATCCCAAATTCGGTTCTCGAAAATATGTAGACAATCATTTTCTTCAGAATTATAATTGAAAATTGCATTGTATAAAATTGGACTCCATGTATATAATTTTGGCGAAATATTGTCATATCTGAAATGCGCGGCAATTTGAAAATGATTGAAGCGTGGACGATAGATTACGATAAACGTCAACTCGACCTTTTGTTCAAGTATGACATGACCCATATTGGAGATTTCCTAAGAGTGCTGGTTACGGGGAGCACAACATAAGTAATATTAAAATTGCTACCTGCAAAATACAAGATCTTTAGTAATGCAGATATCAAGCTGCGTGCACAAAATACATTCTCCACACAATTTGTACGTGTACATAACTTTACATTTGCATCTGGTTAAAAGACTGTGAACAGTTATTATGCCCTTCAAAAAACCTGTTCACCAAAAATCTAAAAACAAAAGTGATCTGAAAATAAAAGTGCGTCCTGAATCTCATCAGTATCTCTACAACCATAGTTTAACTTAATATCAAACAGGGTCCTATTAACCATATCTTAGTGGTTCCACTGACTGTATGCATATTATTCGCTTCTTGTTTATGTGGTCCTCATAAGCAGATATTCCTAATATGTCTATTGGTTGAATGACGACGGTTTTCCAGAAGAAAAGTGGAAATCCTTGAAAACCTTATACATGCAAATTATTAATTCATGCAGTAGATGTCCAGTTGGCAAAACCTGACTGCCTAGATGGACAGTGTGGCCACCCTTTCACGTGCGTTTGCATCCGTTCCCCATTGGCCATTTAAGCAGGTAGAGGCGACGTCACATCCCCTCCAAAAAGCAGCGGGTTGGCCCACTTGAAGCAACATTAAGGCTCGCCATGGCAGCCGTCTGAACCTCCAGAGTTGCCTAATACCTTTCTTATAAGGTGTCGCTTCGGCCAACTTACTCTCACTTTCAATCGCGTTGCAAAGACCGACCCATCATGGCGTGGATCAGGCGGTCAACTTATCACTGGATTGCTATCGTCTATATCGCGCTGCTCACTGGCCAAGGTAAGCTTCAAGATGCCCTTTTCATTTATAACAAGGACCACAATTCTGATAGAAAATATATGGATTTCGAAAATGGGGTGTGCATTAATAACCGGCGTTTTGAGCAAGAATTAATTTTTAGAAATTTCTGCCCAAATTATTAATCATGTGACCCCCTTTCATTAGGGAATACTTATTAATAGCGCCTACATATACTGTATACAATTATATACAGTAGGAAAGTATTAAAACAAAATGGCACATATTGTGTGAATTCAATATCTAGGATCATATAATCCATAGTGCCTTCTCCAAATATTTTAAGAGATATGCTTAACATTTTGAGTAGGACTATATTACAATCATTAATTTTGTTTTAGATAATAGTCAATATATGAATATTTTAGCGGTTAGATCTTTGGTTGACTAGATGTTGGTGCAATCGACTATCCGTGTTCATTATAAAGCGTTTTTAAAATGTCCTATTAAATACGTATTATGTAGAATGTTAAAATATAGTTTTGATAATTAAATCGAGCCGATCGTATAGTTTTAATTTCATTAACCCGATATCCACCAACAAGCTTCTGGGCTTTTTTTTATTTGTATAAAACTTTTGTATCACCTAATTTCGTAGCCTAATTATTTAACCTCAAACTGCACGAATTACCCAACTACTATTCAAAACTTTAGCATTAGTCGAAATTCCTCCACTGAATAATTCGACTTGTTTTTACACTAAAAATCGGTGTAATTTGATACAAAAACGAATTAAATGATTATTTGCACGCATCGCCTGGTAACTTATTTTCAAATTTTCATTAATTCAAGCAGACGAAAGATGCCATTTTTTGCCATTGCTTTTTAAGTGTGCGGTGAATTAAGTTTTTACGAGTAAATTATCAGAAATGCACGAAATGTACTATACGTATCACGCCGGTCGGTGTACTTTTTGTTTCCAAGTTATTCAACTTAAAAGAGATTTTATCCAAATGGAGTTCTATAACGTTTCGCTCAATTTGGGTTAACCGGTTAAAAGTAAAGGCTTGTTTTAGCACGCCTTCGTTTTCATTACTGTTCGGCCAATTAGGCGTTGTGGAAAAATATGTACATTATCGCCATTCGCGTTGGTTTCAAACTTTCAATGATAGCCCACGTTTTTAGAAATTTCTTGCAGTTCTGGTTCGCGCCATTGCACCTTTCAACAGGGGCAATATGAGAAATACGAATAAATTCACGAATATCTGATATCTGTCCTAAATTGTAAATTGAATACGTGTTCACCCCACAACGCATATGTATGTACGTGACCCCCTTTTATGAGTAAATAAAACAACTGTTCACAATCGATGACTGTGGTCAAAGGACAAAACACAGGTACCCACAAGTACGAGTATCCATGACTGCAGGGCAAAAGAAGAATTACTCATCAAATTTATGGGCATCCGTTTAGGGGAAAAAATAAGAAATGCCCAAATTCTTGCCTTGAACCTGTACACACCATTCACAATTCTCAATAAAAATCATAAATGTCATCATATATAGTTACGGTACTGTAGGCACTAGTTATTTAGCCTCATGCACAGAGAGAACGAAAAGTTTTAAAATATTTTATTAGCTCATTAATAATGATGAAATAGCATGATTCTTGAGAATAGGGATCTTAAGAATAAAATGTTATTAGACAGTTTGAGCATGCCAACGTTTTTATACTTACCTTAACTCTAATGGCGGGAAGGGAAGAACCACGCATGCGCACCCATTACGTTCAGTTAATCCATTGGGTGGCTTCCCCCTTTCCACCATTAAAGTTACGGTAAGTACAAAGACGTTGGCATGCTCAAACTGTCTAGTGTAGAAAAAACTTAACTAATATATACATATTGTACTGGATACAAGTACATAGGCCTTTCAGCTGCTGTGCATATATAAATTTCGTGCCACCCTGTATTAAGATACTATCCGCATTTCCCTGAAAATAATGCTTTTAAACCGAGGAATTTCAATATTGTCCATTAGCTCTCTAATTTACCTCAAGTTGCAAAATTATAAAAGGAAATCTAATACAATAAATGGGAAAAAAAACCCAGCATCACGCTCCATGATCCTTTACTAATTAAGTGTGTAATTTAGTATGGAAAGCAAAGTTTTTATCTCGATTAATCTAACCTAAATTCAAACTCACTTAACATTCATTATGTATCGTCTGGTTTGTCACCCATTAGTGATCCCTGCTTGTTTTCATTTGGTCTGTTGTGCATTCTTGATCATGTCATTTTTTCTTCTTATTGAATTATTTACCGCTAGATCGACCGAAATTAAAACTTAAGCTTGCTATCATTTTTTTGCTCCTCCAAAAAGCGAGCAATGCAAACAATTCCCCGATTGTGTATGTAAGTAGGGCTTAACTGATTTCTCTAAATTTTCCCTTCCTCCAATTTAATTCTACCCAAACGACTAGTTTTTCCTTATATTAATACCCCCCACAATCATTTCCGCTGCACTTCTATATAAATTCATCTCCAGGGGTCCTCGACTGTGAATAGTTCGTGCACATATTGCGGCTAATAGCCAATTTCAATTTTTCATTTATGATATAACATCAGCAAACAAGAATACCGTTTTTCCAGTGCTAAGCATTTTTTAAATCTTCTGCACATTCAAAATTCAAAAGGCGTGGTATTCAACATGTAATAACGGCATACGGAGTGTTTTCCTTATTTCGAACATTTATTTATTTGATGCACTTCAGTTAATAAATTGTCGATTAGTAGGCCAATTACATGCAGTTGAGGAAATATGAGTGTAATTTGAAAGAAAACACATGCGAACGAATATGTATGGACCAGTCAACCAAAACCACACTTCCTTTTTATGCATCTCAATTGCAAATTCCGAGCAGTAATCTGTATGGAAACGACGACATATAACATATTTCAATATTTAAAAAACTTACGACGATCTAAAAGCGTTTAATCATTTATAATGACTGGAAGAAATAAGTATACTGAAAGATTTACGATTTCAGATTGAGAAAAATTTGAAAGTTCTACATAAAGCGTTAAAAGATTTATTGCTTCAACTATTATAACTTAAAATTCAAAGAAAATTATGTATAGTATTTACATAGGAAGCCAGATTTGCAGGAAAAGTTTTATGAAGATTTGAAAGTTATTGAAAGTTCTAACTCAGTGTTTTGCAACTGGTGTGCCGCAGAAGTTTGTGAGAGGATCGAAAATGTACCTTCTAAATACTAAAAACATTAGAAATGACCATCACAGAGCAGATCATTTTATTCCAAACGTGATTTTTCTTTATTCCACTGAGAACCTCGTTAAAAACGTATGGTGTGCCATGACAACCTTAACCCTTGTTCAGTATGCCACGACGAATTTATGTCTAATTTAAAGTTTGGTGAGCTGAAAAAGATTGGAAAACACCACAGTCTAACTGGTGACAAAATAGTGTTTAAGTCCAAAGATTCATTGTTTGATATCATTTGTGAGTCAAATGTTACCGGAAATGAGTCACAATGTGGCATTGTCAAACATCTTCCTGCGAAATGTATACTGGACAAGGATGTTCAAAAGCGTTCATCGACTGCTGGGTCTATTCTAATATATCATGAGTATTAAATTGGCTTCGCCATTGAACAATGAACACATTAGTCACATTAGTGTCATCTAAACACTGCTCATAAAGATCTATTATAGTAAGGTGAGAAAATTGTATGGGTACTTTATGGCCATATTATGCACAATTTCGAATTTTCCCAATCACCTTTACTACTTCCTTATACTACTTGTGAATGCAGTAAGAGTAGCTAAAAGTCATTGCTCTTGCTTTCAGTTCTTTCACATTTATATCCTTTTCAAATAACGTGATATTTTTGATAATCTAAAGTAATTTTTACAAATTTGTTAAATCGAGGAACAAACTTTCCAATTGTACGTTCCTTGCTTGCTGTCACTGCCTAACACTGTGACAACATTGTTTGGTATTAATCTTGAGAAATGTACGCTTAAACCAAGATAATCGAGTGCAATATACAATAATATGGATTTCACACGGTCGTGATTCCGGGTTAATTAAGGATTATTTTATAAGTCGTTCTTAAACTACTAAGTACGCCCGTGTTAGAAACATTGACACACAAAAGAGATGACTCATAGTACGTAATGACAGACTAAAAAATCAATGAATCGCCTTATTTTATTACCGTACACTACCGAAATTTAACGTTAAACACTAGGTGTTCCCATATCCACAAATCTTTGAATTCCGCCCAAAAACCAACCGCCTCCATTAACCTTTACCACTATGGCACACCTCAGCCATTTCGTATCTCAGATGAGCCCCTCTGCCTCAGAGGGGGTTCTTGCCAAGGTCATAAACCAGCCTTGACCTAACCCTTTGCATATCTTAACCCTATGGGGTTGATAATGGAGGGGGGAACAGGTGAGCAAGTGGGTGGACGGAATGGGAAACACCAAAAACCAAGCTTTTCTACGTGACATTTTTACAATATTCAATAAGCAACGACACGAGTCATACCAGCAGACAAAAGCAAATATGGTTTCTCCCCTGGAAAACACGTTTTACCCCCACGAATCAGTGAAGCAACCACTTAGAAATTTCTCAGCATGACCGTCCAGGGTGTGTTCTTGGCAACACCACCACAAACATATTTGCTCTTGCTGCTTGGCCAGAGGGCTCAATGACCAAACAGAGAAATAAAAATAAGGAGGAAGTGGGCGTTACAGGATTAACACTCTAAAAATAGCAATAACAAAAAAAAAAATTAGCCAACAGCAAAAGCACTTACTTCAGTAAACATCAATAACGAGTTACCCCGGTGTATGTACTCGGAATTAACAATGTGTTTCGTGTTCTGTTCTAGCCACGGGCTTTTCGGCATGCCAACAAAAACCTCAAGAGATCCGTATTTCCAGGGGACAGAAAATCACGGTCGTGTACTGGGTGGGACAGAACGCCCCAGATGACAGCGCCATCGAAGGAAAACTGGCGTCGGAAATCCCCTCATCAACTGAAGGAGCAACGTCCAGTACAGTAGAAGAGACCAGCATTAGTGATGAAAGGACCACAGATAAACCTTCGGAAACAGCCACAGAGGTTGCTGATGAATCATTGAACTTTCGCCATGGGGAAGTTACGACAGAAGCCAACCTTCAAAGCATTACAACAGAAACAGCAACAAAGCTCGTTACTGACAGTCACGAAGGACAGTTTTCAGAAATCCCATCAACGGCCTTGCCGGGAACCTCCCCGGCACCTGTTCTGAATTCTAATTCACTGAACGAAGAAGGTACCATTGCCCCAGAGATCCCAGAAACCCCAGAACCGATCCTTGGAGGCGATGCAATTTCTGGTAGAAACAACACGGTGGAGGAGGTAGAAAGCACCTCGGAGTCAACAACATTAGGTGGAACACCCGAGGCCACGGTTGCATCAGAAATCGACATTACATCAGCCCAGAGCGAGAACATCGACATCAAGACGGCATCGACCCTTGCTGAAGAGGGAACCACCACAGTACTTAGCCCCAAGTTCAGATCAGAGCAGGAAGGCATTACATCAGAAGTTGAATACTGGAGTACAACTTCATCCCCAGATGTTCAGGAAGATAGTACAGCTACAGAAAGCTTCTTGTTGGAAGAAAAAAGTGCAGAAAGCACAACTGAAGTTCTCAGAATCTCCAAGTTGGACGATGAGGCGGCAAATGCAACCACTGAAGAATCTCAAGAGTCGCAAGGGACAGAAGCGTACGATGGAACTAACAAAACACTGCTGGCAGAAGATTCCAGAATTGCAAAACTAGACGAGATTTCAGGAACATCAACTGAAACATCCCTTAATGTGACTGTTGGAAAGGTTGAGGAGGGTTCTACATCGAACATAGAGGATGAACAGAGCACAGGTTCTGAGAATCTAAGAAGTGCAAAGTTTGATGAAAGTTCTTCAACGGTGTCAACCGAAGCAGAAGAAGAAGTAACAACTGAAGAAAGCGCGGAAGTTACGACTGCCGATAATGCAATCAATGAAACCAGTACCAAAGATCTTAGTCCAAAATCCCTGGATGGAAACATCGCTAATGAAACAATTACTGAAGTCCATATCGAGCAATCCACCGAAATTTCAAGCAACGTTTCAGAAGTCACCATTGCTGGTCGCCAATCAGAAACTGAATCTTCCACAGTCGCCGAAAATATCAACAGCACTACTTCAACGGGATCTTTAGCCACTGAACTAGTCACCGAATCAACAACCAGTGTAGAATTCGAGAACAGCACACAGGGCATTGAAGGAAGACTTGTCGAAGATCTGGCTAATGATACAGAAAGGATCAATTCCTCCAGCTCAAGTCCAGCCAGTTTGGATGAAAGGGCAGCTTTTGAGGCAGAAACCTTGAGTCCAATAAAAGATAACACAGAAGAAAGTGCTCAAATTGCTTCAGAGGAAAGTAGCCAGAGATCTGTTCTGGAAGTCATTTCCAGCACGTTCAAAAACTTGTTTTCAACCCTCGCCCCTAGTACTGAAGTATCGGTTGATGAAAATGCACCTACTACTGAAAACACCCTTGATGGTAGGGATCAAGACGCCAACGAGACAACAGAGATTTCGAGCATTGAAAGTAGAAAACATGATCTTTCCAACGTGACTCTTGAAGGCAGAGAGCAAGACAACAATACAACAACAGAAACTACAGATGAACAAGATCCTGACAAAGCTACGTTAGATGGAAGAAATCAAGACTCCAATACCACGGCGGAATTTTTGGTCCTGGAAGACAGCGAGCTGGATCCTGCCAATGAGACCATTGAAGGCAGGGAAAGTGACGTCAATAGCACCTCCACGTCCTCACCTGATATTGTCTTCAGGAACTCCACGACCGAAGGCGATGTTACCATCGATCCTCGAAGTGCTGACAACGGTACTACCGAAGAGTTATTTTTTACAACGGAACTTGCAAACGATTCCAACAACAAAACTGTGACTGATTCATCCGATCCTCCAATATCAACAGGGGTGATAGAAAACATAACGGAAATGGTGTTCAATTCGCAAAGGCTTACAACTGAAGCATCTCCTGGAGTTGAATACGAGGAATCTGAACTGCAGGATGGTGAATTGGACGATCCTGACAATCGGCCCATTGACCCTTTCGACGCTCCACCGTCGGACATCTTCATTCCCATTGGCCAGCCAGGATTCGAAAGTGAATCGGAAAATGATGGCAGCACAGAAGAAGCCAGAAAGATTGGAAGTTATCCAATGGACAATTTCGAGTCCTTCATGCAACACAATGTCCCAGACCTCTTGCGGATTCCGGCAGACAACAGCCAATACGAGAAAGAGACGGGGAAAAGAGATTTTCTGAAGCCCAACTTGTCCAAGGACAGGACGAGGCCAACAAACATTCTGAGACCCGCGATCTACAATTCCAGAAACCCCTTCCCACCGCCCTACTTGATGCAGTTTCCTGCCCGTAGATCTGACAATATCCCGCATCCGTTCTCTGGATATTTGATTCCAAATGGAGCTAGTCCACCACTTTACCCCGATGACCTGCAACCACAACCTTCTGCATCAGGACCATTCTACCCGTCCTATTACAACATGGACTCCATGGTCATGCCACCAGAGAGCCCTGTGCACTACGTATCCGTCATGCGTCCTCCGGATGGCGTTCTGCCTATCAGGAGCTTGCGTATGTCGCCAGCGCAGAGGGGAAGTTTCAATCAGCCAAGGGCCAAACGAGAGATCCATGCAAATGCCACCAACTGCCAATGGAATTTTAAGGCAAGTTAACACGGGCCTGAAAGTTTGAACTTTGCCCTTTTTATGTTCGCGATTTTAATTGTTTTTCTTATTACGTGTACTTGCAGAGCGATCCTGGAGTTCCGTTACTGCTTACCTTCAAGACTTTCAGCACGCCAGAAACTCCAGATTGTGAAGAACATTACATTGCTGTTGAACGGGAAAGTAATGGCTTCCAATCAAGGTAATTAGTATAATATTCTTTTGAGGATTCTATCATGGAAACACCATTTTTTTTTGCATGAATTTGGTTCTGCATTTCATGATTACCAAAACGATGTTTTATAAAACAGCGAAAATTTCTCCTTAATGTGGTAGCAAGTATTTTCAACCGGTGTTGACAATTACACTTTTCCCTCAATTTCACATCACAATTTGACAAATAATGCTATTGTACTAAGATAATTTATACTAAATGGCCCATTCGTTCTTTTCAGATGGTGCGGTGTATCAGGAGAGCGACCAGGTCATGCCTCATTTGCTAGGAGTGAAATTAATCTAAACTTGTACTCGAATGGCGATGGATCTTTCCCAACAGGATTTTCAATTGAAGTTCAAGGTATTGCGTCATATGCTAAACTTCCAAATCTTTCACAAAAGAAACGCGAAAAATAGTAGAACTTAATCAAATTCCATTTTCAACTTTCAGCACTTGATCTTAAACTATTAAGAAAATATGCGGAGGTTCGACGGATAATTAAACACCAGTGAAACCGGCGTTTTGTAGCCACGGTTTTTTTTTCTCCCAAAACTTATTTAATTTTCATCCATCCAACATTTTTATACGAAATCCATCGAGAAGTCAGCTGGGGCGCTTGTTTTTATTCTAATTATTTTTTTTGTTACTCGTGAGATTTCGTCATGGTTGTAGGACTGATGCTAAAAATCAGTTCCTTTATTCCTAACTACAATATGTGTCTTCGCTGGTTTCTACGTGCATGCTCTCATTTTAGCGAGTGTGATTCATAATCGTGTAAGTAAGAAAGGTTGCCGAAGCATATACCAGAGGGTAGCTACAATAAAACAAGTTTTGTACAAGATACTATTTGCCAAAGAAGGGACTATGGCCCACGCGTGAACACTGATGTATGGGGACTGTTTCATTGTGGGGGGAATTTGCAACTACCTTCCATTGTTATCTACACTTTTCTCACCTGAACTATGAATAAAAACCCAACTTTTGTGATAGTTTGCTGTATTACTACGACGTTTATTTCACTTTCTTTTGTTGCGGTCAAGTCTGTACATCCCTTAAAGAGGTTTTCGAGAAGGTGGTGGTGGTGGAGGAATTTGACCAGGTGCTTGTTAATTAATAAAAATAAGTAACTATTATGCAACGTGTATAGCAGGGACTTGTATATCCAGTAAATAATCTTTAATTTATACCAAAATGGATTGTCACTGACTCTTTACGCTTAGGCCATTTAGCTGACTGCGACTCACGTACGAGAAGTTCAATTCTTTGAGATGGTTCATTGCCTTCAATCAGAATTCTAGGATTGGTGTTGGGCAATTGGTACAAAAGACTCAAAACTGTTTCATGAACCTAATAGAATTCTAATTAGTCATAAATAATTTGCACAAATTGGAATATTCGTGGTTCAACTGCAAAATTACCTGACGGATTTCTGAGCAAAATTCCTTCATCACTCCAGAGGATGCCCGAAAAATTTCAATTAGGCATTCCA
This sequence comes from Ophyiulus pilosus, assembly GCA_033995625.1. Classification (NCBI taxonomy): domain Eukaryota; kingdom Metazoa; phylum Arthropoda; class Diplopoda; order Julida; family Julidae; genus Ophyiulus; species Ophyiulus pilosus. The sequence continues at coordinate 119,081 of JAUJYV010000052.1, forward strand.
CTCGTCTTTTTCAAAAATAAAAAAATACCCAGCATTTAATAACGGTTGAAATATTTTTTTTTAATTCAAAGGGGATTAAGGTCTACGGCCAATTATCCAAAAGTCCGAAAAACTCTTTTAATGAATTTCTTTTGTTTATACTTATTATGATGGATCATAACGATCATTATATAATAGGTTGTATATATAATTTTATTTATTAAAGTATTACTACGTAAATAAACTACTGCATTAAAAACCAAAAATCTCTGAAATAAAATAATATTGGCTTTTGGATAAAGGTTTGGGGACCTGCATAGGTATTGACCTTCCGAAACACTTTGGATACGCATTCATAAGACGCTTGTTCTCTTTACTAAACTCCTGCGCAATGGTTTCATACTCTTTTTCAATGTTACTAATATTGCAAGCCTGTTTATTATCCTTTTTTTCTCGCAATTCGTTAATGGATTCTTTTAGCCCCTTCATTTTGCAAAGCAATGCTTTTCGCCTGTGGATATCATTCTATTCACAACGACAAAACATTAAGAACATTTAAAACTACTTCATGGACGTTAAGTTTTACAAAGAACGTTAAGTTGCCTAATTGGTGAAGCTATAAAGTACTGCATGTGTAGTACATAGCGTTTGTATCAAATAATTTACTATTAAAAAACGACATTTTAAAGCCAGCAATTAAAAGCTCTCGAGCGTTAAACCAGGTCAAAATGAGTTAAGATTCATTGTTGAGTACATAAAAAAAACTCTAAATATAGCTCAACTGAATTTCATTTTACCTCAATTTCTTCAAATTCATCTTCATATTTCCGAAAAAGTGTAACGATTTCGGAAACATCACGCTTAAAGTTTTTCCAAATGGTATGTTCATCCTGCATGCATTTATAAACAAGTCAGTAATACATATTTGACTAAACTATGAACTGAGATTCAAAAGTACCTCGAAGCAAATGAGAATGTCCTGAAGAAAAGCCCAATTGTCATTGTAAATTGCAAGGAAGCTCATTTGCAGGTCGCTCAACGCAGAAATGGAAAATTGCAACGCATTTCCAAAACTTTTCACCGTGTTTTTATAAGCCCTAATCTTAACCTAAAATACCAATACACTAAGTAAAATATCTATCCATAAATATAGAACATTAATACCGTAAATTATTCCATAATCTAATAATTGGCATGGCTACATGTTCAGTAGTTTTGTTTGTACTGTTATTTGTTTGAGGAATTTGTCTCATCCAAAAAAAAAAATATAAATGCAAAAACTACTATGGTATAGTAATTATGAACGTGTATCATATTAAGACCTAAACCACAGTAATCCCACCAACAAAATTGCAAGTCTAGTTTAAAAGAAGGGGGCAAAGTCACCTGATATGACAACTTTAATATTAACAACCCTCGATTATGGCAATTATTTAAAAAAGAATTATTGTTCAATTTTTTAAATATCGTCCATGCATGGATGATATTTAAAAAATTGAACAATAATTCATTTAAAATTTTTGACATTTTGCTTAAGAATTTAGTCACCAAAAATCTCATTTTCAATTTAATTCATAACTTACTTGTTGTTCTTTCAAGGCAATTTCGTAAGAGTTTAGAATACTTTCGGAAGAGGCGACACCCTCATTATTTTGTTCCGAATCCTACAAGTTCAAACCAACATTCAAAATAACCAAACCCACCTATGAAAATGGTAGCAATCGAATCAAATGAACTATTTACCTTATCCATCGTTAACACTATAAAATTTCAATTAAACTGCGAAATAATTGAAACCAGTCATCATTTACCCCTTCATGTCAACATTTCAATCTTTGAATCCCAGATAAAAAAAAGGAACGAAGCTGCATGTGTTACGATGCGGCCCACGTGCTGCCATCTATCGGCATTAAACAACAACTAATAAAAAGCCAAAATTTCCTTTTTCTACCCTACAAGTTTGAACGATTAAGATGCAGGCCACCAGCCAATAGTCAATGAACACGTCTACACAGCCTGGTATTGTAGAGATAGAGCATGTCCTTATCGACCCCGGGTCATGTCGCGTTTACCGTAGATTTCAAAGAGAATCATTCGCTTGCACCGGCTTTAATCAACGACAGGGAAGATTCTTCTGCCGAACATTTAACGTATTTAAATCGCAAATTAGCATCCATGCAGAAGACACCTAAGCTGATTATTTGTGCTGTTGGCATATTTGTTTGTTATTTTTATTATGGAATTGTCCAAGAACGGATGTAAGTATATAAATAACCCTATCATCTCAAGACTTCTACGTACACGTAATCTTGAAAGAGTTTTTAAACGTTTCACTCTTTAAATTTCGCAGAACGAGAGGCAAATATGGGGAAGCGAATGAGTATTTCACGCATACCATCGCCTTGGTATTTTGTCAGTGCGTCGTCAATGCACTATTCGCCAAAATAGGTTACAGCATTCGTTTATAAGTTAGCATATGTCATATGACAGGTGAACTGCAGTGAATGACAATTTTGTTTCCTCCCACAGTTTTAATGACAGTTATGCCACAAGGTAGAGACACTACTAAATCTCTCTATTATGCTTCAAGCAGCTTTACATATTTAACTGCTATGATTACCAGTAATATGGCACTGCAGCATGTGAATTATCCCACCCAGGTAACTATAATTTAAATCACCTGTGATTATTATTACAATTACCTTGACTATGTACAATGCTTGTCACTGACAATGTAGTTTTTTGACATTTTAAGGTACAATTGTGCATGTTGGTATCGCAACCTCCTGAATTTACAAATTTTAAACATTCATTTTTGTAAAAATACTGCAAATGTCAGTACAATTATGTTCGCAATATAGTACTCATTTTTTTTATAAATATGATAAAAAAATGAATTAGGCATTAAATCAAGTTTTCAGGTACTTGATAATAAATCTATTTATTAAAAAAATTAATATATATGGCTTCTACGTTTTATAAAAAAGCTCTTTACAAAACCTATTTTCAACCAGGCATGACAGTTAATAAAGGATTATTTTGATGTCTTGCAGGTGGTTGGGAAGTCGTGCAAACCCATTCCAGTAATGATACTGGGAGTATTGATAGGACATAAGAGATACACTCTACGGAAATATCTGTTTGTATTGATGATTGTCATCGGTGTAGCTCTTTTTATTTATAAAACCGATAATAAGACTAAAACCAAAGATTCTTCCATTCACGAGTCTGTTATTGGTACTGGCGAAATATTATTGGTTAGTCATCTTCTATTCTGCTTCATATTCAACGTGATATATTTGCCTTATTTTTAAAACGTAATCTATAATTTCGTTCTAAATTGCTACATTCGCAGATGATTTCCCTTGCTATGGATGGCTTCACTGGTGCCATTCAGGATAGAATGAGAGCCGAGCATCAAAGCAAATCTGGACACATGATGCTGAGCATGAATCTTTGGGGGGCACTATTCTCTGGAGTAGGTTAGTATGCTCTAATATCAAGCACAATTACTGTTTAGCAAGTCTTTGTGCAATAAGGACCTATTTGCAGCCCATAGTAGAAGGATGAGGCGAACATTATATACGTAATGAACATATTTGCAATTAAGTTTATCAAATATTATTTTAAATTAATTTCAGCCCTCTTATTAACTGGAGAAGGCATGGAATTCATTCACTTCTTGAACAAGTTTCCATCAGTGATGAACCATATTCTGACATTTTCCATTGCGAGTGCACTGGGACAGGTAATACTCAATATTGGTATTTTAAGTAATATTGACTAACTGTAAATGTATATTTCATACATGTAAACATTTTTCTTTCAGTTTTTCATTTTTCTAACAGTGTCAGAATTTGGACCTTTAACTTGTTCTATAATGACAACTACAAGAAAACTGTTTACAGTTTTGGGATCAGTCCTCATATTTGGAAATGCCATGAGCAGTCGTCAGTGGTTGGGAACAACACTGGTATTCACGGGACTGACTTTGGATAGTTTTTACGGTAAAGCCAGCTCAAACAAGAAATAAAAATATGGGAAAAAAAACAAGTTGATTTTGATCGTCGTTTTCAATTATGTAGAATTTTTTATCTACAAACTTGTGATAATTCCTTAAAGATTCTCAAGCATTTTGCCCTTTCATTTTTTGAACCCGTGATGTAACTTAAGTATTAAATCATATTTTGTGATGTTCATGTAAATATATATAATATCAGATGATAGACAACATGTCTTTTACAGTTAAAATGATGGCATATAGATAAAATTCTGTCGTTCTTGCTGGTACAGGACACAAAATCTTAATTTTTAGACTTAACTGAGATGTGAAATGTCATCAGCATATGTATAGCTCCCTTCATGCTGAATCTTGAATTAATTTGTAGTTTATCAACTGGTGTTATATGCAGTGGTTATATGCCAATATTATTGCCATGAGATGAATAAAGATGTTCAGTTTTATGCTTGTTTGATATCTATTTATAAAGTATATTATACTCATTGTTATAAGAAAGCTACACCTGTCAAGGATAAAATGTACACTTATGAATTTCAGGTAAAATACCACCTGTATTGTACAATAGTAATCTGTGCAATGACTAGTATTGCACAGTATTCTACATGTTATTCTCAACTAGCTTATAAAGTTCCTGCATCATTGAATGAAACATCTTCACTTATTTACAAAAACACAAACATGGAAAGAAGCTGAAAGCGATATACTCAAAAATAGATTCTGGAATAAAATGGCTACCTAAACTTCGCTGTTCTATTTTCATTGCCAATTAATGAAACGCAGTTATAAACCATAATGAAGTTCACCAGGTAGAATTAATATAATAAAAACGAATCACTAACCATTGTTGTTCTTGAGTTTGCAATCTTACACAATTCTTCCTTCATATTCCACACGAAATTCATAAAAATACGGTTCATCATCGAACATCACCGCAGTCAAGAAAAAAAACAAAATTCCCGCCCAAACAGTTTTGACGTTTAACAGACAGCGTCGTCTGCTAAGCGAAGTTGCGGGGAAAGTCTGTCAGTGGCCTCTCGCGAAGAAAAATACAGGAAGATTGGTGGAAAGTACTGAAATTACAGGTAATTCAAAGACTATTTAACGTGGTTTGGGTCAAGTTGAATCACAGATCCTATTGTGCTATTTACTTGTGCACAGATTCCCGTATTTTGATTCTTGATGCCGAAAATGCCAAGGCGACCTGCGGGCCCGAGATTTCGAGGTAAGCCTAACCTGAAATTTTCCTCGTTATTTTCATGTTATTTAGGCAATTTATAGTTTATGCGTTCCTGTCACGAGATTATTTGCATCCACGGGCATTGGATAGCAAGGGATACCAATGACAGTTCTTATGACACTATATATTGTTTGGTTTATTGAAAACATCATTATGCATGTGAACTAGGTCTACGAATTTAATTGATATTTTTGAGGTTGTTTTGTAGCATCCAATGACAGTGATCAAGAAAGTCAAGGGGGTGAATTTCGTTCACCCCCGAGTCAACCGGGAAGCCCGACCGCAGCTAAGAAAAAGCGCCGCGGTTCCACTGCCAGTAATCCAACGCAGGTGAATAATCCGGTTGAGACGAGTGTATCAATAAGCATGCAGCATTCAAATTTTCGACATTAATGCCAGTAACGTTATTTACAGGCAAGCCCTTCGTTGCCAGATCTTGTTCCACCTCCACCACTCATTGGCTACGGAGAAACCATCGTGGCGAGCAATCCATTTGACGACACTCCGGCCACAAATCAAACAATGCATCCCAAACCGCTGACCGTCACGTCAGGCAGAGTATGTGCGGTATTTTGGCAAACGTTAACAAGCATTGTCCGGATTTCTATTGGTCAAGTCTTTTAATTCGGGTTTTGTTTGTATTTAAGGTTTACCCTGCTGATCAGCCGATGGTTTTCAACCCCCAAAACCCCAACGCACCCCCAATTTACCCGTGTGGGCTTTGCCACAAGGAAGTCAACGACAACGATCAAGCCATATTGTGTGAAAGCGGGTGTAATTTTTGGTTTCATCGCATATGTACGGGACTTACCGAAGCAGCCTATCATCTTCTTACCGCTGAGGTTTATGCAGAATGGGTGTGTGATAAGTGTTTGTCTTCAAAAAATATTCCTCTTGTTAAATTCAAGCCATAAGCCTACTATATCTAACTTAAGCTTTTACGATCTTTATATATAATGTTTTTATCTTTTTTTTAAAATAAATCAAGCTGTTTTAGATATGTTGTACATGTAGCATGTGTGAATCTAACGTTTCCACAAACATAGTGTTATTAGGCGTGATATGTCCTGATTAAAATAGTAATTACATATAATGTATTTATCGAGGGATAAGGTCTTGAAGTTGTATATCACTAATTAACAGTAAAATGTAACGGGCGAACCCAACGCCATTAACTTAAATTACCCTTCCTAACAAGGTATTGAGGTTCTGTCTCTGTATAAAAATATATAAAAAAAACCCAGCAAGAAATGGTTCCTTAAATCGACTACGCTCAACATAAAAACGATAAAAAAAGCTGAGCATTTATTTTTATCTACTGGCAAGGGCAAATCTCCAAAAGTAAATTATAAAACTTAGGCAATGCAATAGTAGTGGATTGTAATCCCAATTTGCTGGCATTTTTCAAAGACCACAAAACCACAGAATGAAAAAAAAATTTAGGCATATGCATTTTTACAGAGTTGAATTGGAAAAATAAGAGTTCGTTATACAAGTGTTTTGACTGTACCACCAAATATAAGTTTATAAAGTTGTCTGCAATCTATTTACTAATCTCAGCAATCGTTTAACACCCGCTAAAAAGTGTATTGAAATTCCATTTGCCATAGTCTATTAATCATCAAAGTACCACGATGTTTTTAATTGAGCAGGTAGGTTTTTATTATGTGACATGGGATTCTTGCATCTCATGAGCAGCAGATGCACATTCCAGAATGTTCAAGCAGTTTTGATGGATTTTGTTACACCAGTGATTTTCAACCAGTACATGTTTGTGCTGGGCCCACAGAACCTCTACCGCATGACAGATGCAATCATTAATTCGATGCACCTGACATCTCATCCTAATTACAACTCGGAACTTCTGACAGTTGTGACAAGACCTTTTACAAATCTTGTAATCCAAGGAAGCACTCTTTGGAGTCTTATCACAGAGCCATGGTTACTGTTTGTTGCTTATTGGCAAGTCCTTGCCAAACAACACAGTTCATGGCAATGTTGACAACGTCGATGTTGGACTCTTATGAAATTACATCCAAGCTGGAATTAAATTCTTCACAGCGAATACTCTTGACTCATAATTTAATATTTAAATTGTTTTGGCTATCGCTGATCTAAATTTGAATAACGAATATAAAACGTCATGCTTAACACTTTTTTGTTCTTGTATTGTGAAATCCATGTCAAGGTCTAGCAAGTAAATAATTAAATTCAACTTGTAAGAAACAAAAAATAGCATCCTGCCAATCACAGTTTAATGCCAAAATATTGGCCACATATCAAATATAGTTAAATATTTATTTCAGTTAATACTCTATTCATAAACATGGTTTTTCGTTAAGCTTACATGTGATTCAAGCTTTTTAACACTCCTAGCCAAATTGAAAGGCGACTGTGTTCAACACATAGCAAAGAAATAAAATAAAATGATTGCTTAAGGATTGTACGGGAGAAAAAAAATGAACATCTACAAATAACTTCAGTCTGCAAATGAGAAGGGGGTCAACTTACAAGATCGATTGGGAAGGCTTGGATAGAAATGAAACAAGCAAAAAATCAGCCAATTTCATATCAATTTGTGTACATTTTTCTCGTACATACATATATTTGAGATATATTTATGAGCAAATGTCTAAAAGGGAAATATTACTAGATCTAACATCACAACCTTTCAGAAAATATTTGCCCACTTTAAATACAAAGGTTAAAGTGAACCATTTTAATGTTGGAAAATCCATCCAAACGAGATAAAGAGATTCAGAAAATTCAGCACCATAGTTAGCTCTTAATTGTACCCAAAGTTATCACCGTTAAGGAGACCAACTTTCTAATAAGATAAGAAAACAAAAAGAAATGGTAGTATTCCAAAAGGAAGAAAAATGTTTACCAGGCACTTTGTTAATTACCCTTGCATTTCTAGCACACATGCGAGTAATTTTATACTAGTTACATAATTCAACTTAACTGTCAATTCCAAGAATTTTTTCCTAACATTTGGTCTGCCCTATAAATTACAACTGCTTAATAAAACGGCTTTACGATATATTAAATTCGCATGAACCAAAAATACAATCTGTATAATTGGTCATGATGTTACAAATGCCGTACAACTTGGAAACACTACTTTCAATGGCTAAGGAATTTCTTCTAAATTATGTGCTGCCTCCATTTAAAATTACGCTAATCTCAAAACTCTCTTCTTATTACTATAATGACCATTTGCACATGTTTTCATCATCATTATCCCTGCTAGTGAGTAATATGAGTAATAATAACAAAAATGGTTCATTCAAACGTGTCTTCATCTGCGAACAAAATTAATGAAGCCCTTATTCAACTGTTCATTGCTCAAATATTTGAGTGGGATAACTCCAAGTTACAACATGCTAAATAACTTCCGTTACATGCATTTTGAATAAATTTGGCAACACGGTTGAATACTTGCACAAAAACTGAAGAAATCAAAGAAAAAAAGGCTAAATAAAACGTGTAAAGGAACACTATCCACCTTTCCATAAAATTATAGTTGCAGTACTAAATCAATTCTCGTGTCATATTATGGCACTCACAGGAAAATCAAATTAAGATACCTGTGCGACATGTTTATCCTCGTCCCTATCTTTATGTATCATTACTTGTCAGTTGCCCTTTGTCCAGAAACCCTTTATATTTACAAGATTTTGGGTTGAACTAGTTAGTAAACTGAGAATAGTTTGCCGTCATTAATTTCTTCATGTAAATACAAAAAAACAACAGAACTTTTCGCAAAGTACTCAAATTTGAATGGAAAATAATTCTCATCAAAACAAAAAAAAAATTGAACCATTTAAAGCAGAATCTCACGTCTTTGCACACATTAGGAAGGCTGAATATTGGTTAAATGGTGATGAATGATGAACAAATGATTTACTGCTCCCATTGTACACAGTTTCTAATTTCCCTCACTGAACCTTGTTAAAAAAACGAACGTTTATGTCGTGAGAAGAGTATAAGAAAAAATATGAATGTTTGTATACTACTACAATCTGGACGCATTCATAATCATGCTTACGTACCCTGGGTTTAAGAAAGCATTTTCCTGGTAATATGGTAATAAAAGAGCGCATAAACTAATTGTATTTGCTTTTGAATGAGTGTTATCAGATTCATCAGCATTCCACATTTACAATTGTTTTAGTCAGTATTAACAAAAACAAAGTAGTGGCAAAGCAGATTGTACATAAAAAGTTAATAATAAAATGTGATGAGATAGAGGATGATGGTTAAATAGTGTTAATGAAAGGGTGATTTGCACCTAACGTTCCTTCAAAATTTGCAAACGTATTCACAAACAGGGGTAGCCAAAGCTCAGCAGCGTACAAAAGCACGTATTTAGATTGGGCGTGTAAAGTTTGCCGGAAACAGGCCTTTTGCTCCCGTAGTATCAGCATAGCCCATGAGCCATCCTTCCTCCTAATATTAATTAACTGCCATTAACAACTGCATATATTAATTTCAAAATTTAAATTAAAACATTTGTTAAATACCTGATCTTCGGGATCTTCATATTCAGTCACGTTAATCAGCTCCCCGACATCAAATGACAACTCGTCCTCGTCTTCTTTCTCATACTTGTACGTTGCTCGCACCTAATGACGGGAAATTAGTTTCAAACTTCTAGTATAAATGTATGTTCTGCTTTCATCAATTTTAGCTCATTTAAGATTGGTGGAATTAATTTTAAGGAAAATATTGCTAGCATTTAATGTCCTAATTTGAGCCAAAGCTGATCCCGAGGTAGGCTTAAGTCTACATTCTCTCTGATGTGGCACTGCTACACAAAGCTCAAAAACGATACTTACCCTATATAAAACTCCTGCAGGAAGATTATCTGTCGTAGCACCAACAGGGATATCATACAATTCTTCAAACTTTTTTTCGTGTGATGATGACCTTTCAGGAGGTACTACATGATTTTCATTATTCTGAAATGTTATAAGTGAATTAAAACGAATACTTGTTTTTAAAAGAAAGTTACTAATTTTCAGTAATTTTTGCTCAATTACAGGTAATTCTCCGTCGGTAGTCTGAGGCACATCATTGGAAGCAGGGGGTGTTTGTGGTTGATCTCCAGTATTTTCTGAGGGTATACTATTTGGAACTAAAAAGAGAAGAAGATATTCAAAGAGTTGATAATTACAAGTCATTCAAGCAGTGTTTAAAATAGTTTTACCACTATCATTCAAAGTTTTCGCATCCCCATTTGTCAATCTCTTTTTATGATCTTCTTTTCCAAATTCAATTTCCTCATACTGTCCATCTTGTTGCTCTTTTGTAGGTGAAGTAGGAGAACTGAAATTCCCGAAAAATACTATAAGTGTCTTAAAAGTATCAGCAAGATATTCATTACAAATTAGGAAACTAACCCTTTTGGAGTACTTGGAAGCGATGAAGGTCTTGGAAGGCTAATTCTTTTTGTGTTGTAAGTACCTTTCACATTCTCCTCTGCTAACTTATCTAAGATCTCGCTGAATTCACTATTCACCTTGGCGGTTTCTGCGTGAAATATTGATTCCGCAATAAAAAGTGACTGAATATTGGATACAAAAAATGGAATACGGCTGAAAAAAATTCAAAAAAACGGTATTCAACACCGAGTTTGGTATATTTAATGCACAATGTTTAAAATGAATATTTCAGGTGTTCAATACCTGTCGTAGAGTGCAGGGAGTTCGTCATATAAGTCTCGGTTGAGATGTTCGTACAGACGTTTAGCTTCATCGAGCTGTTCTCGGGCCTGTAGTTAAATAGAAAGCCATTATTGCAATCCACAAATATCACTAAGTGTAAGCTCAATAGTGTTTAAATAAGTGGTTCCACCAACTAGAATTGTTCTATATTTTAAGCAAATATCTCAAAATAAACAGTTAAAGAGCAGAAGTAGACTTCAAACACACCTTTATAATTTTGGGTTCATCCCTTTTCTTAGAATTTATTTGCATTGCATTAAAATTATGCCTGCAACTGTCGTAGTCGACTAACTTCCGACCCCGTTTGTCGACTTTTCTCTATTCGATGGTAAATAAAAATGCGTGAATACAGAATGCAAATTTCAATATCAGTAACTTGCTAGAAAATTCCAGAAAAAAAATGTAAAACTTACTCTAACTTCTGGAAACTGACTCTGATAAATATTGAGTGGGCCCATGACTTGATCGTTCAGCTTGTGGCAAAAATCACCAAACAGTAGCTCCACAGTCTTAAAATTGGCAATAAAAATGATTATTAGTTTTAAGTAGGTGTACATAATTAACAATGTTTTCAAATTTGTACCTGAGAACGCCCACCAATCAGGTCATGCCCAACCCATTCTGGCTCGTACACTTCTCCTATTGTTTCAAATAAGCTCTTGCTAGCCGTTTGAAGTGCTAGAGATAATAGTGAGAAATTGATTTGTTAATGAATGCCAGATGAAACAAGAAGGAGTTCTACTTCAAATGATGAATAAACATTCCAAGTTTAATAAGTCCGTTTTAAGCACGAAGAAACCATTCAGTTTAAGAGACTGCGCTCAATTAAACTAGGCCACTTTCATTGAATTCGCAAATAGTTATTTTTGGATATAGTAAATTTGTCATTTCTTAGAGCTCAGTGCGCAAATGTGTCTAGCACTGAACAGTTTTCAAAGAACTAGAAATCAATTTTATAATTTAGTCTAAATTTTGTTAAAAATCCATTAACCAAATGGTAAAATATGCACATAACAACGAAACATTATTTCTATTAGCCCTCTTGCCGCATCAAACTTTGTCTACACGGATATTCTGTAATGTATACATATTTAAAGAGCACTTTGTAAATGTATATGGTAAACGCATATTTTGCTTAAGAACGAGCAACCAATTTACAAATATTTTCATTCAAACATTGAATGCAATTTTATTAATGGACAGTTGTATCATACTCTAGATTAAGTTACATACAACATTTTGATTAAAACAGGTCTTAATCATATTCCCATTTATTTTATGATGTAAACCTGCTTTCTTTGCAAATTAAAACAAGTAGTGCAGTCAGCCATTACAGTTACTCATTGCTCTATTTTTAGTTCCACTTGAAAGAAATCGTTAAAAATAATCGTACCTTTGACGCACATGACATAATTCTTTAACTCTTTTTGTAACCGTGTGGCGGAAGTCTGAAATACAAATTGTGATAAAGACTTAATTAGCAACAACACGGAGTGCTCAAAGTACAAACATTTTAGCATACAAGGAATTATTTAATGAACGATTACTGCCTTCAAATTCACTCCGCATGCCACCAACAAGAACAAACATGTTAATAAAAAGCTGGATTAGTGTTTCACAAGTGTTCATTTTCGGTTTGCTTTTTTCTTCTATCCTTGGTGTTTTAATTAGCAAGTTTCCAGTTCACTATAGTCAGCATTTTCTTAAAGAGTCCTTGCTATTGTCTGATGGCCTCTTGCCAGAATATCAAAGAACTAGCTATGCGGTAGTAGGGAAAAAGCAGGTCTAAAGGATATCATTTGGCACAACTTAGAGCAAATTTAGTACAAACTAAATAAAGGCAGTGGGACATTCGGCAGACGGTTCGTTTCCTTGAGGAGGCGACAGAAGGAAAAAAAAAAACGACAGAAAACGTTTTCAAAGCAAATGCTACGTATATTTTAAAAATACATAAAGCTTACTTCCTGCTTCTTAAAATTGTTTAAAAGCTCTTCGAACGTTTCATCCACAGTTCGCTCCGATTTCCCGAGACTCTGGAGAAGCTAAAAAAACAGAAAAAAAGGGTTACAGAAGTGATAAAATGTTAACCGTTTTTATTACACAGGTTACAGATAATAAACAAACGTATTTAGCATCATGGATGAATTTCTAATAAACAAAATGAGCACTACTCGTATCTATGTACCTTATGTACTCAATTTTATTTTACAACTTTTTATATCTAGATACACTAATCCCCACGCTTGATCAAATATTGCAGAAATATTGACTATCTGTAAAAAAACAAGGACTGCATTTGAAATGCAGTAGCATTAGCATGTGATAAAAATCCAGACAAGAGCTGGTGAAGCAATCGATGTAAAAATGAAGCGCTATGTTGAAATATCGAATAGAATGAGAGATCATTACCACACTGAGAAACATCGATGCTTAAAAACAGTAAAATGTTTGAGCAAGAACAGGTGTAATTGGCTCATTAGTCTGGCCAAACCTTAATAGCTATAAATGCATGAAAAGCACCAGTCACAGCTACATAATGAATAGATTGTCTGTAGAAAACGTCTTTGTATAATGTATTGTACTCGAGGTTAATGACTTCAGCAATAACAAAGTATACACCAGTGTTAAAAAGCAAGCCATGATTATAGTGGGATTTTCTGATAAACCGTGCGTGTTTAGCTGGCATACATTTCTAAATAGCTGCTAACACAAAAATGATTGCTGGCAACAATTCCATTATAAACAAATATTCTAATTGACGCTGTACAAATGTTGTCACATTACCATTAGATCAAACACAAGTTTCAACCTGTTTCAAATCAAACAAAATATGTAGATAAGTTTTTTCAATATTTTGTTTAAGACATTGACTCCAATAAATTTATCACTGATAAGAGTCAATAAACATTTCATTCTCTTAATTTACGAGGAAAATATTGTCCATTTTTTGGAAGGCTTGTTGCATCTGGTCAACGATACCGTTGTACGAAACCAATACTTGATTAACAAAATGATTGCACATAAATGTGGCCCTCGCAGGTGTTAAACTGTCAACAATGAAACTAGTTTCATTTAGCATACATCAAGGCCACATTGCCGCTTATTTTAGTGTCGTATGCGTATTTCATCACGACCACAAACGTTGATAATTCTCCCAGATGCCAGCAGGCTAATTTCGAAAGTATTATCGACAGTCGCCATAATTGCCTCATTATGGGTGGAAAAGATGAAAAATAATTTGCCTTGAAATTAGGAGAGATAAAAAAAGTTTACAACTCCAACACACCCATAGCTCAGCCTACTTTATTTAGTTTCCAAACAGAAAAAAATACTCATTTGCAAAGGAATCTCCACGAAACGCTCGACAACATCTGATAACGAGTTTTCTCAACAGTTGGTGTCCCTGGGCAAAACTGGATTCACATAATAATTTGGGCAGATTCAGGCATTATTGCACTTATTATGATTTCATGTGGTGACACGTGATCGAGCTCACTTCCCACTCAGATAAACGTACACGATTACTACAATTGAAGTACTTTGCAAAGCGCTCACATTTCTTGAGAGTAGGAGTGCCATTATTGTTTTTTCCCCCATTTAACCCATTATGGCCTTGCAAAAGGCGTTAAAAAGGTAAACAAAAATTAAGATCAGGAACGATAACATAAATTGGAGGCATTAAAATTATTATTAACATGCTAACGGTAAGAACCGAATAAACCTATATAGCCATAGACCGTGGATTTTGATAGAACATTTAACACGGATTGCTACACAAAAGTAAAGAAGTTAGTAAACGTAACCATTGCCATCTTAAACTAAAATAACCGGTGACAGAAGTGGCTATTAATAACACAATTTTGAAAGGAAAATGTTATTTAAAAGGTGATGAGTAGTTGAAGGAAGTTTAAAAAGATCCTTTCGAGATATATTCAAAGCAAGTGAAATAAAAAATGATAAAATGAAAATGTCAAAGAGTAATGTACATTCGCATCCCAAAACCAGATAAACGATAATGTCAGCATATTTGGCTTCTAATAATACACTGTCGAAAGACCAGCCATTAAAAATGATAACTTAGCAATGGTAAATGTCAAAATTGCGTGACACGTTTCAAAAATTAAAACTTTTCACGACATTGAACCAAAGGTTTATTCCAAAATAAAACCCACGTCAATTTCCTTAACTGACATCAAGAAAGTACTTCCTAGTTTCAACTATTTCCTGCACAATAGTTTAGCTTATTTATTTACGAGCTATTCTGGCTTTGTTCAAAAATAAATGTGCGTGATAGAAAAACAACAATATCAAATGATTTGAAATTTGATACAGCCTAAATACGATAATGACACATGTCCTATATTTCTTATCATAAACTCGCTCGGTATTACATTTTCCTGCTTGAAAAACAATTTGGGAACATTATAGAATACAGTTTTCGAGGGACTACAGCAATATTTGTCATATGTACCGTGTATATGCAGTATATATTATATTTGGAAATAGGAAAAATTGATTATAGCGCAGATTATTTTTATTCGAAACCTGATTTTTGTACCTGTGCAATTATAATTACCAAAATGTTCACGAAACATTTAGACCTGGTAGGCGTACAGGTTGGTGGTTAAATAAAGTAACATACACATTTCCTGGTCTATTCTAAAATGGGTTTGGCTACAAATATTTTAATTTACTTTTATTGCTCGCTATCAATGTAAAGAATGTGATGGCCCTCAGGTCACTCAAAGGTGCGCATCTATACACCCCTCCGCTTCCCTTCCTTTATTTTTGCACACAACAAATTATTGCCAGGGTTTAAACTAACATTTTATTTGGCATACAAAACAGATCATCATTATTAGAAAAATTCCTGAAAATAAACTACACTCAACCGACTACCCATACAAATGTTTGCAACGGTTACGCAAGGAAGTTAAATGGTCAAAATGGATGGTTTGTTGTACTAACTGCAACCAACATGCGTCACTACCTTTGACAATTGGCCAACTCTTTATTTCCGTGTATACTCACTGGACAAAACGAGACTATCACTGATTTGAGACGCAAGGGTTCAGACACGATACAGTGACTAGTTTCGGTAAGTTTATTAAGAGAGAAAAAACTGTATACGTGTACTGAGTAGTCAGTACAATCTAGTACTGTGCAAGTTAAAATTCTTTGATAAATGTAATCTCAACTTAAGGTTCGAGCAGCCTTGTCAGCGTTAAATCAATGCGGCACACTTTTATTCTGGACAAATATGGCCAGTCATAATTTCGAAAAAAATGTGACTTGAAATGAGGTAAGAAAGGCCGAGTGACCTGAGGAAACAACAAGGCCGAACAGAAAGGTAGAATGCAGAGATGAGAGAGGGGAGGGGAGAGCAAGTCAATGACTGTTGATAAAAAAGCCAGTGAATTCCCCTAAAGCCATACCTTTGAATGGTTGGTTCATGCACGTACTTCCATTCAATAACAGGCTAACGAAAGTGTACAAAAAAAATCAAGACATTGAAAAGTTTCCAGTGTCAGGGCCACGACCAAAAATATTGTTTAGCAGTAGATAGGGTAAGACGAACATTGGAATTTCAAAACTATATTTTAGTTTTCCATCAACTGTAAATAGTACCACTGAATTAATGTAACGCAATCTTCCGTTGAATAATCGTAGAAAACCGATAGTAGTTCCAATACACCAAACAAGTTTCAGTTGATGACATTGTATCAGAATTAACCTACCCAAAAAGCCCACCAAACTGGATATACTACTTGCCCAATCAAACAGTCAAAGATAACCCGTGTTTTATGAATAAAATTACTCGTTATCAAAGCTTTAAAATATAAGTTTAATGAGGCACATCAATGTTGACCAACCTGATATAAATAATTAGAACAATTAGCTAACATGGTTTGGTTATTCCATTCATCCCAATTGATCATAATGTAGCACAAGCGCTTGAAGCAACACCTTGTATTAGGCGTGCGCAGTTCAAAAGTACAACATACAAATTTAACTGATGATATGTTGGTGGAAATATTGCCTTAAGTGTCAAGTAACACAGTAATTAGAAGCATTAGTGATTATCGGGCTTTGAATGAAATGCACCAGATTATTAGTGATATTTACTTATGTGAGCATTCACTAATGAACTTGTTGCGAAATTCACAGAAACAGTCCAGCATTTTGGGCTGCACTCACTCCACATGATTTGTAGTGAGAAAAAAAACACACCAAGTGTCAGTAAACTCAAATATCAAGCTAGCAAATGTTGATGAATATCTTTGCTAACGTCCTGAGGCAATAACTAGGAACTTCCTGTCAAACTATCGCATTTCTAATGAACAGCTCACCCACATCATGTCCACAAGTTGCCACATTTTCAAATCTGCAACAAGGGTAATTCGTGGAGCAACAGAGCAGTGTGATGCAAAATGAAGATTTGCCAGATTCACCAATATGCAAGATATCAACATTGCATTAGGTGTCACATCCATCCTTGACCAACGATTCTCACGATCCTTGAACTTAAAACGAACTCTGAAGTGTAGACAGAACTTGGATTTTATCAAGAGGTATATGACACTCGCTTATCGAGACAAAACATGGCCTATCAGCATGTGTAATTATGAAAAACTAGCCCTGCAGCTATTTAAAAAACTCATCTTAATGACGAATCTAGACCAGCTGCAGTACTTTACATTTGTAAATGGTGTTTCAACTGTCATTGGATGGTTAGTTGTAGTTCATGGCATTAAGATGTATACATGCTATCAGTTATGACGATTAACCTACTCAAGCTGGGCTTCACTGGTTTTAAAAAAAATGAAGACACCCAACATTGCCGGAGGATCATAATAGGAGGATAAGAGCAGGTTTTTTTTTATAATGTAACTAAAAGACCTGTTGCCCTGGTATTTCCCTAGAAAGACTGCAGTGCTGTTTTTTTAAGGTTATCATAATTTCCAAATGCAGATCAAAAACTGTAACGAAGAAGGAATTAGAATTATAGAAGACGTTTGACGAATATTGTGGACTTGGGTAACTATCAACAACCCATGATAACGGAACCAGGGCTCCAGTCTACAGCTTGCAAAATCCTAAATGCAATGCGGATGTGTTTGCCACTAAGCTTCTCCAGAAATAGCTAGCCAAAAACAAAAAGTATGTTAGACAGGATACTGCCAATTCCTGATTTCGTTCCTGTTAAATGTCAGAAAGGACGTTGGACTTGGTCAGCTTAGTTTCACAACTTCACAACACAAACGATTTTGTTGTTGTTGTTGTTGTTGCAGATCAAGCCAGCTCACAACTCGTGATTTCTGGCGCTTGTTCGTGAGAGTAGCAATTATTCTCTAATTAACAATGATGTTT
This sequence comes from Ophyiulus pilosus, assembly GCA_033995625.1. Lineage (NCBI taxonomy): Eukaryota > Metazoa > Arthropoda > Diplopoda > Julida > Julidae > Ophyiulus > Ophyiulus pilosus. The sequence continues at coordinate 137,418 of JAUJYV010000052.1, forward strand.
AATGAAGAAATCAAATATCAGAATGTTACAAGGTACTCTCTTCCACAATCAGCATTGTACATTACACTACATGTCAGCATTTAGACTAAACCAAGGTTTCACTATTCAAAATGGATCCTGCTCTTACAAGCTTACTTAATAATTTTCTATCAATAGCCTTGGTTGAATTCCAACGAAGACTACTTCTACAACAAACAGCAAAGACGTTCATTTATTCAATGCATAATAAAAAAGCCATCATCTAAATTAGCCAAATGGTGAGAATGACAGTCATGCGTATAGAATAATGTTGCCGGAACTGAGCTAGGAAAAGATGCTGTCATTTGGAATTTATTTATCGACTTTTTCAAACAGGACAACATTACATGACGATTGTTTCCACATGAGAAGCTATGGTATTATGTAAGCGAAGTAGTCCAGTCCAAACAAAGGACAGCTTACTTTCCTAACTGCTTTTTAATTCATGTAAATGTATAAAGCACAGAATGAAATCAGTGACACACATCCCGCCGTTAATTCCTCTACAAACCAGAGATCATCTCGAGCAACATTAAAATAGAAAACCGTTTATTTGTATGCCCTTTGTAAAGAAAAACAAATGCAGGAGGTGGGTTTCAAAAATAAACATTTCTATTCAAGGAAAGGCAAATAATTCACTATTTTATACTTTTTTGTTTGGAAACAGACAAAAACCGAGACCATGTTTAATTTTTCAACAAATAAGCTTTATAAAAATGGCATGTAACTTAATCACATCAACCAAACTTTCAATATGCAACCTAATTATTTATTACACACGTGTTTTTAACGTCGCAAACTAGCATAAATTTGCAATGGTTCAACTGCAAAAACATGTTAAAGCCTGTGTTAAAACACATTTTTCGAGCTAAATCTGAATTTTGTTAGGTGGATCCATAAACCACGCCAACGTTCGTGTAAATTCTAGCCTACACGAACATGAATGATGAGGGCGGATTGAATTGTATTCGACTGGTCAGTTAACTAAAACTACACCACACCACGCCTTACGTCTTGTCGACCTAATTCGACTTGATAACAACGTAATAGTGGCAAAACTTCCAAAACTTCCTCCACAACTTTGGCTCGATTCTGGTCTAGGTATGCGCCACTTTGGAAGAGTACCAAAATGCCAGGGCCACTTCCACAAGCCGATGCAGTCCATTTCGGGCTGATCCTTTTAAGGAAAGTGGAAATAGGGACGACTTTGCCTCTGACATAGCTTATAACGTCACACTCAATCTGTGGCACTGTTATTATTCGTGCAAATGAAACGGAGGGGAAAATGTGTGCCATGGAGAAAAATTGTCCTAATGAAAAGTCCTTCTTATAGCTTATCCCAGCTATTTATTGACATACATTTTTTTTTGCAATTTCAATTATAACTTCAAATCAGAGCAAATCAGATGAAAACTAATTTGGCTCGAAAGGCATTGAAGTCCAACGTCAATAAATATTGGTAAATACTTTGGTTCGGCCATGGTAACAACCCAATCCAAGGTGCCCTAGTAATCACTTTACACCTTTTCAGAGTTGCCACGGTGATCGTTTTAACATGGGGAAAACTTGGGTTAAAAGGAATCAAAGATGGAATTGCAGTACATGCTTATTTTTATTTGAAAATTTGGTAGTGGAAAAAGTACGCAAAACATCTATTACAATTCACCCCAGACGGCGCAAAATGTATGTTTCAATGTCATATTTCACATTGTATATTTTCAGGACCTCAAGAAGCATGTATTTATGGCACAACCTTGTCACAGAGGCAAAATAGATGTCCATAAGGGTAAATTCCTGCCAACTTTCAGAAGCATTCTTTGATATCGTAACTTGCTCATACTATTAACATAAATTGTTAGAATATTATCTAATGTGAGCAATATTAGCAACTGTCTTGAATGAACCCTTTATATTAGCACTTGGAATCCACTTCCAATAGCACTGTATAAAGTTAGGATAGTTGCAAAGATATGCGAATAAAGTGACAACATAAGTTCAATCTATTAAAGTCCAAAGGCATGATATTTCACTATATGTGTGCCTGAAATTGTGTGTTTTTGCATTTTATCAGTCTTTCTAACAGCTAACTCAACAAAAAAAAAATGGCATCAATGATGAAAGTGAAAGTACTCTATAAAAATGTTATGGTTTATGAAACTTCCTGTTACTTAAATGTTTGGTACTATGCCCCAACAGGTTAATTGCGGGTTTTTTTTCAAGGACCAGCTAATGAAAACTACACTCACTAGATATCATGACTCACGTGGCACCATTTTAGCCAAAATTCATTGCTGCAATAAAGTGTGATAAATACGGAAACAAACTATTAATCCGTGGACAATGCAGGTTAACCTACACAAAAAAAGTGGTTCCTAGTTTTTGGTTCCGCCCGAGGGATACCCTTGAAAATATTTTGAGCCTGCTTCTACTTCTTAACACCATTTTAAACGAGTTTCTTGGTATAAATGATGGCAAAACTGAAGGAACTTGAGGTCATATATCCGTATGACATCCACTCGCATTCCAAAAGACCGCAAAAATTAACAAATTAAAACTTTTCACAGGCTATGGCTAACGAATAAAAATTAAAACTTATCTGCTAATTGCTTCAATATGTTGAAATATATAGGTATTGTTTAATCCTTCGTGCACCAAAGAACACAATAAAATCATAAGAGGTCAGAAAATTATTCTAATTAGGCCTAGTGCGCAATACCTGTAGACTGGTTCTGACCTAAAACCTTGCTAGAATTACACAGGCAAAGGCCTGCGAAATTTCCAAGCCGAGCCTACCTATTGCTTTTCACATTATGAAATCTCGCCAATATAAACAAAATACACAGTCAAATAAAGTATCGCAGGTTTCATTAAAGAAAACAGGAACAGAAATTTAAGAAAAATATCTTCAGCGACAACTCACTGCCGATTGACTCGAGCATACAAGTTTGTCTTTTGCGTACAAGTTATGCTTAGCTTATAATTTGAACCACAGACAGATGAACTTGTCTATTTCATATCAAAATGTTAAAATTAAACGGGTGACAATACCTTTTCTTTTGCCCTCCCAGCATGTTTTTGCATAGCTTTCGTAAATCCACCTTTCACGTCCGCCATCTCTGCGTTTTGGAATATATTAACGGAGACAAATGCCGCACTCGCGAAACTCACTGGCTAAAATACCGTAAAAAATGTTTAAGGAATATTAACATTTGGCAAGCGCTACGTGCATTTCTATATTAATTAACTTATTTCTTAGACTAGGCAAAATAGCTGAATATTTTCGCCTAACAAGACACTAAGCTAAAAGAACCGCCGGAGTTTTACATCCAATAGCTAATGAGAACTACAGAAGTGCGGGGTCCATGTGCGGATTGATACTAACATTCGGAGTGAGCAGGCCAGTTTTGAAAAATACGGAGTCCTGGTTGTGTAATACGAATAAATGACTCGTCTTATCCCTATGTTCGCAATATGTACATGTAGTTAAGAAAACATTACGTATTGTATTTTTGATGAGCGTTTAAGCATGTAAAGCACACGTTTGCCATTTTTCCAACGGAGATTTACAAAAACAGCCAAACAAGTTTCCATTCATTAAAATAATCCTGTATTATAATCAGTACCGGATTGAGTTTAAAAATATTGATTGCCAGAATACAAGGGTGGCTCACCAATAACTACTGTATAAAGCTATCGTTTAATTTTATAAGAAATACAAACATTTTTCAAAAAATGTTTAAGTTGAAAAAACCGAAAAACAATACAATTAATTTTTTTTTGCGAAATGCCATCGGGGGAGCTAACACCCTGGCTAATCCACCACTGTCTGCAATACTATATATATAGTATGACATTTTACATTTAATGTTCCTTACATATCAGCAACTAAATCTAATCGGATTGAGAATGAAACTTACCCAAAGTTTGTAAAATAGTCACATTTCCAGTGGAACATTTAGGAGACAGACAATTTAACGTAAATTGTCCTTATTGATAACCGTTGTGCATCGTTGGTTTTATAGAAAAATCCGTTCTATTTATTTGCCAACTACAAATAAAAGAGAGAAAAAATAGTTTGCATGGTGCTCGGCCAAATTTGATTGTCGATTAAAGCAGGTCATTTCTTAAGTAAAATTTAACATTAAATATGTGCATGTGCATTTCATAAGTATTAACACAACATTGAATACTGATAATTGTCGGTTATTTTCCTTTGAGTTTTTACAACCAACTAACAGCGCATGCCACGCCTCCGCTCCATTGATTGACAGCTAGAATGTTCACGTGACATTAACCTTCCCTCTCCCCTGTTGTCATGGAAACGGGGATCTTGCTTCCCAACCATTCCACCACCCACTTTTTCTCTTGATAGCAAAACTTGCTCGAAACACCTTTTTTCGGATCATCTCAGATTTTGAGAGATACGAGGCGTAAGCGCCGCCTTCATTTCGAATGATTGGCAGGTCACGTGACTTTTATTTAGGGGCTCGCTTGTTTCCATGGAAACGTACATCCTGTCTCCCCACCACCTGAATACGAACACTTTCTCTTGGAAGCAAAAATGGTTAAAAATCTCTTTTAAGCATGTTATACAGGCCACATTGCAAACTTGAAATAAAATCTCAACTATACGTTTTTTAACGATTTTTTAAAAATCGTTTAGAATTTAAGACAAGTAAAAATATACTTAATATTACTAACATTTTTGCTATTTTGATTATGCTATTTTGCATTTTTTTGTAAGGAGAATTAATTAATTTAATTGGTTTAGGTGCAATTATTAAATTAAATATCTGTATAGGTCATCATAGTCTTATTTACGTAAGTTCAACTGCTGATTAAATATTACACCATAGTTATTATCACCAAAAATTGTAATTCTATAATTTAGCAGCAAGGGTCAAATCTTAATCTTGTTTAAATTCAAGTGTTGATTAAGCAATTAACTATAGTTATTCCCACCAAGGGAATTTTCTTTCAAATTTCTAGGGGTTAATATAGTCTTATAAGCAGATTTAAATTGAACTGTCGATTAACAGTTGACCATAGTTATCCTCACTAGAAATATCATACTAGTTTTGCAGCAAGGGGCAAACACCAGAGGGTCAAAAGTCACAGTGATATTACCTCTCGAGATAGTGATTTACAATTTGTACATATATGTCATTATATTCTTACAAACGGATTTAAATTTAACTGTCGGTTAAGCATTTGACCATATCTATTCCCACAAACAGTAGTATACTATAATTTCGCAGCAAGGTTACAAGGGGCTAAACCAGATGGTTTATGTCTCCTGGCATGACACCCCTCGTAACAGTGATTTTCAGGGAAGTTGTTTGGGTAATCTATTGTTTATTAAACTGTATAACGAATAATGATAGAAATGACCATCTTATATAAGAAAACCAGAGACGGATCTGGAATTTTTTAAATAAATAACGGCGAAACCATGCTTTTATAAGTCGAGCCCCTTAAAACTATTCTCCAGAATATTGTCGAGCACATGCTTGTCAACAAAATAAAGATTAACTAATTACCTAAATTGTAAATATGCGTAAAATGTTTTTCGTTACCTTATTCGAATGTTGCGGACGTTATCGTATTTTCAAATTTAAAATGGAACTATATGCTCAGCCGCCAGCCGTCGAGCCGATAGCCGTTCATTAACATTGCAGCGATAGGAGCACTTCAGCCGTAAGCCGAGTTGAGTCAACAGTTCTTTCGAAGAAGTCGTGAAAGATGGAAGGATGGCTCGCTGTTGTTCTCTTTTGGATTAAGGTAAGATAAACGAATTTCAGTTATATTATAACATAATAATTAAATTATCCGAATATTCAAGAGTGAAATATCTAGAGTATATTATAGATGTGCTAAAAAAGTTATCGTAATCTTAATCGTTGCCGGCAATAATTGCAGTGCCACGGGCCCGGCCGTTGGCAACGTTCTATTTATTTCAATTTTCACGGTAGATTAATGTGGTTATTATATGAGTATTTTATCTGGTTTATATTGAATTTTCATTATTTAAAATCGGTGCCGCGTTTTGTATGTTTTATAATCGTGGATTCCAATTGCATTACTCGCGCTGTAGACTTCCCGGCATAGAGTTTAGAAATTTTTCTAAACTCTATGCCGGGAATTTGAAAATGTACAGGTCGTTTCCAAATTTTAAAATTATTTTAACGTTAAAACTTAACTAATCAATCGTAAGCATTTTAAGCAAACTTTAGATAAAATTTAAGAATTTTCTGGTGTATTTAATTTTTATTTAAAACAACAACATAATTCTAATATTTAAAAAAACACAAAGTTATCACTGTTATGTAATATTTACTAAAAGCATTTATGAAAATATGAACATAATTCAGATGTCTTTTTTTAATCTTTCAAAATTTCATAAATAAGAAAAATGTATTATTTTTATGCTGACTTGACAGATAATTAAAATGGGATTAACTAATGTTTTAATAATTCTCATATTTACACGTACATGTATGGCAAGTTGTAGATACGAAAATTGGTCAGATTTTTATTTTTTTTCACTTTGTAAAATTCTGAAGTTTAATTGGGTTTTAGAAAGCCAAGTCAGGTATTCGGTAAACAAACCAAAGAGTCGGTGTCTGCAGGTAGTTGAGAGGAAATAGGCGTGGCTAAAGTGCAATAAAAAGTTATTTTTAGAAAAGTGAGGATGCACCGGTTACCATGGTTACCGCCGTGGGGCAATCTACAATAACAACTTAAAAAGTGTTCGATTTACAACCTTATCTTCATCTTAAAAATTTTAAAGTTAAATAAGATTCTTGCCATACTGCAAGTGGTTTCTTCAAGTGTTTTTAAGCAAAAAGTTGTTTATACATTTCTAGTTTTTATTTCTAAATATCAGTTTTCAGAAATTAATGCTTATTTGAGACAAATTTACAGCAACTTAAAAAATCTCGATTACAATCACAATTGTCCAAATAAAATACAATTTATGGGCCAGTAGGTACATTCGTGTGACGCGCCAACCAAAATATAAATTTGAATTTAATTTTGGTCCATTTGTCTGTATTAAGCCATTCACGCTATTTGTTTTTAAAATGTGTCTCGTACCTGTAACCTTGGTTACGGGTTCGTCCTCCCTGTTCTTAAAATAACTTTTATTGCCTTTTAGCCACGCCCCCTTCTTTGGCTGGGTGGAAAATAAATAGAGAACACGTGCCTCAACATTGTTTTTTCAGACTAGAATATCGTTCGGAATTATACAATGAGCAAAAATAACAAAATTAAATTCTTCTGTGTATTTTTTTTTCTTTTTTTTTTTCGATCAATTAAATTAAGGCTCCTTATGCGCTTTTCTCCTTTTATGTTAAGATTCGGGTAATTTCAAATCTCTATTTAATAAATATACTTTGAAATCCTGATAATGTATCACAATTTTTTTTAACTCTGTAAAAAATTAAATTAGGATACTTTCAATACTTTGGGACAGTTGAAGGTAACTTTGGGGCAGTCATTTTTTTTTTGCCCATTTGAAACGTTTTAAGCGGATTTCCATAGTGCTTTTTTGTAGAGACGTACCAATATTATAAATTACGGATGGTCTAAATTATGACCATTACACATGTTTTTCGTTTTCGCTAATGTAGTCAAACTTTCATCTCGGGAGGAAAAATTATAAGTTTTCAGTATTTTCTTACGACTTAACTCTAAAACTCACGGGAATAATTTTATATTACAATAATATAATATTACAGTGCACTAAAAATCTAAACTCAAGCAAATTTCGTAAAACTTCATACTTTTGATAATTAATACTGTGCTCAGTCGTCATGGTCACAACAACTTTATAGCTCAGGGTTATGTGAAATAATTGATGTTTTCTGCCCTTGTTTAGACTGCCTCTCTCAACGAAGTAATGAAAATAAATTAAACACTAGTTTAACTAAAATAAAATAATTAAAAAAGAACATTCGTATTATCTTTGTATTATATCGTTGCAAAAAAAAAAATCCAATATGAACTAGTGATGTTAGAACAAATGTTGGATACGTGTAACGGTAAATGAAGCTTTGTGTTTCAAGCAAATATGTGCTGTATATTAGAGAGTATGAGCCAGCCAACTTTGGCATACGACCTTTATACTTCTTTAATAAGAAATTTTCGGGAGGGGAGGA